>WOXC01011873.1:0-163184 GCA_011680675.1 Gymnobelideus leadbeateri | reverse complement strand
GCTTTCCAGCTCCCATTACATACAAGTAAACTAATTTCTGCCAAAAGGTTTTCCAGTTTTCTTAGAAGTTTTATTATTATTTTATAATCAAATAAGGGATTTTCCTAGGTAATTTAAAATTTCTGTTTTATCAAGCACTGATTTATTGGGTTCTGTTGTTTCTGATTCTCTCTTGCCTAGTCTGTTCCATTGATCTCTCTCTGTTTTTTTTTTTTTAACCAATACCAGATGGTTTTGATGACTGTTGTTTTATAATTTACATTGAAGTCTGGAATTGCCATTCCTCCTTCATCATTATTGCTTTTCAACATTTCCTTTGATATTCTAGATCTTTTGTTTTTACAAATTAATTTTGTTATTATTTTATCAAGTTCTATAGAACATCTCCTTTGGTAATCTTATTGATATAGCATTAAAATGTAAATTAATTTTGGTAGTATTATCATTTTTATTATATTGACACAGTCTAGTCATGAGCACTGAATATTCCTTTAACTATTTAGGCTCTTTATTTCTTTAAGGAGCATTTTGTAATTCAATCTATATAAGTCTTTTTTTTTTTTGTGCTTTCAAAGGTTAATCTCTGGGTATTTTAGGGATTTTATGGACTAATAACTGGAATGCAATTTCCCATTCTATTATTGCTTTCAGTGTTCTGTTATAATTATACAGAAATATTGTTAACTTTTAAGGATTTATTTTGTAGCCTGCAACTTTGCTGAAATCATTGTCTCAATTAATATATTTGTTGATTTATTAGAATTTTCCAAGTAAACCATCAAGTCAGCAAACAGGGATAGTTTTATCTCCTCCTTACCTTTCTCAATGCCTCTAATTTCTTTCTCTCATTGCTATTGCTAGCATTTCCAGAATAATACCAAATAATAGTGGGAAGAGTGATTTCATTGTCTAAGTTTTCATTTAGGTCTGTATCTTTTGTTTATGGCCCCTGACTGAATTATTGTTTTTATTGTATTATGATCTATAAATGATGTATTAACTCTTTGTGTTTTTTGCATTTGTTTGCAATATTTCTGTGCTCTAGTCCGTGGTCAACTTTTGTAGAAATTCTACATGGTGCTGAGAAATATGTATATTCTTTTGATGTCTCATTTAAAATATGCCATAAGACTTTTAATTCTAGTTTCTCCAGGAATTTGTTCAATTTCATATTTTCCTTTTTTTATCTTTCTGTTAGACTTATTCAGAATTAAAAGAGAGATATTGAAGTCTCCCATTGCCATTGATGTTGTTGTCATTTTGTAACTCAGATAATGCTTCCTCCAATAGTTTAGATAGTAAAGCATTTGTAGTATATATTTATTACTGGTATTGGTTGGTTGTCTATGTTTTTCTTTTACCATAATATATTTTCCTTGTTTATTCTTTTTATTTTTTAAATAGTTATTTCAGCTTTGTAAGATAGCAAGATAGCCCCTTGTGGTTTTTTTGGGACTCAATGCATAATGTTTTTTTATCCCCTAAATTTTATTTTGCTTATGTCTTTGTTTTTAAAATGCATTTCCTCTAAGCAACAGATTGTTGGATTTTGTTTTCTTCTCCAATCTGCCATTCTTTTATGTTTTATTGGATTGTTTAATCCATTCACATTTAAAGTTATGAGAGTTAGGTTTATATTTTTCTCCATCTGTCTCTAACATTTTTTCAAGTTATCACTTCCCCCCCTCTTCTGCTGTAAACCCAGTACTATTTTCCTTCAATTACTTCATCTTAATTTTTTTAAGGTGACCATATTCTCATTGGCTTTCTTCTCCTCATCCCTAATCCCTTCCTTTTGTTTGTTATTCTTTGAGTAACTCTGTAAGGATTTGCTGGTTAGTTCTTCTTTTGATTTAATCTGGTTATAAAATTCTTCCTTCTCCCTTTCCTTCCCCCTCCCCAGTCATGTAGATTCTCACTAGCATCAAGAGAGGCAGAGTTTTTTAATCTGGAGGGTTACTCTATTTCAATATGTCTGTGGGTAGCAAGGTTACACTGAACTGGGACCCAGAACTTTCCTCAGAAAAAGAGTTTTGGTTTTTCTTCAAGTATTTGCACAAGAACTTACTCAATGGTAGCTTTAGAGCTTTAAGGATCATCCAGACTGAGCCCCTTCTCTCCTCATCTCACCACCCATTCCTTTTACTGAAGAAGCATTATAGATAGCTAAAGTCAGCTCTACCACACTATATAAATAGTGGATGTTTATTCAAAATTTACCAAGTCTTCCCATCAAGCAATCTTGGGATGTACAGATGAAGAAACTGAAGCCCAACATGGGGAAATGACTTACTCATAGTCACATGGTGAGTAACGGAACTGGGGTTTGCTCCCAAATCTTCTAACTACAAATCAGAGTCCTGTAGTGCGGCATAATGGAATGAGCTTCAGACTTAGAAGACTTTGATTTGAATCCTAGCCCTATTATTTTACTAGATGTGTGTTTGTGTGACCCTGGGTAAGTCATTTAATCTCTCTATAACTCATTTTCCTCTTTTTGCCTCCTTGATGTACCTTACATATGATACTCTATCTCTCAACTTCTTGCATTTTCACTAGCTCTCCCCCATGCTTGGAATCCTCTTCTCCTCATCTCTTAATTTTGCCTTCTCTCTATTGATTTTCTTCATTTTATTCTATAAATATCGTGTTTGTATACAGATGTTTATACTTTATCTCCCATTGTATTTCGAGCTCCTTGAGGGAAGGGATTGTTTTTGCCCTTCTTTGTATCCCCAGAGCTTAGCACAGTGCTTGGCATCTATCAGATGCTTGCTCACTTGCTTGGTTGGCTTCTGCATTACCCATTTCACAGGGAAGAGAGTACTCTGAATCTTAAAGGTTTGTTGAAATGTCAGCTACTATGACCTAACAGAATAAGATGACTTTGTCCTGATAGATACTTTAGGGCAAGAGTTACCAACTAATCGCTTGTTCATAAAAAAAAAAAAAAATCCTAAATGTGGTCAATACGGAATGTCAGCTTTGAAGTAGAATTGTATCTTGATGGGCCCATCAGGGTGAATTAAGTGCTGAATGTGCCATCAAGTAGCTAAATGAGTAGATTTGTTGGATAGAGCTATCTTACAATTGCCCACTTAAATGTTGGAAGCTGTCTAACAAATAAGACGATTTTCATTTTGGTATAACTAATGCTCAGCTGCTTTCTCTCTCTCTCTTTTTTTTAATTTTTGGAGGGCAATTGGGGTCAAGTAACTTGCCCAAGGTCACACAGCTAGGTTTTTGTTTGTGTGTGCATTAAGTGTTTTGAGGTCGGATTCGAACTCAGGTCCTTCTGACTCCAGGGCCAACGCTCTACTCACTGCACCACCTAGCCGCCCCACTCAGCTGCTTTCTTTGGGTAGCAAGTAACCAAATATTCTTAAGGCAACTCCCATTTAAAGAAGAAAAAAACTATGCCATCCCTGGGGAGAGGAACACTTGTCTTCCTGCTTGTTAAACAGGAAGACATACATCCAGTTAATTTAATAGCTCTAAAGTGAGCAGAACCAGGAGAACACTGTACACAGTAACAGTAATATTGTGCCATGATCAACTATGATTGACTTAGCTGTTCTCAGCAATGCCATGATCCAGGACAATTCCAAAAGACTCATGATGGAAAATGTTATCCATATCCAGAGAAAGAACTGATGGAGTCTGAATGCAGATCAAAGCAGACTCTTTTCACTTTTTTCATGGTTTTTTCCCCTTTTGTTCTGTTTCTTCTTTCACAACATAGCTAATGTGGGAACATATTTTACATGACCACACATATATAACCTATATCAGATCACTTGATGACTTGGGGAGGGGGAAAGGGAGGGAAAGAAGGAGGGAAAAATTTTGGAACTCAAAATCTTTCAAAAATGAATGTTGAAAATTGTCTTTATATGTAATTGGAATAAAATAAAATACTGTTAAATAAAATTTTAAAAAATAATTTAGTAGCTCTACCAAATTGTTCAACCAAAAGTTTTTTGAAAGGACATGTAAGACACAGCCTCTTACTGAAATATAGGATCAAAGATTGAGGCTAAAATTCCCTCATTTTTCAGATGAGAACACTGAATTTGAAAGAGGCTAGGTAGCATAACCAGTAAGTGTTGGAGGTGGGATTCCCACTCAGCTCTGTCTTGATTCTATCAGACACACCGCCTAGCATGCCCTTGCTGTAGATAAATGTGTTCAATCTTGTTTTGTTGAATTTGATTTTCCCAAAGCTCTTCTGAAGATTATAAGGAGATCTAGATCTTCCCACTTTCTCTTTAGGTTCTATTTATCTTACCCCGAAGTCCAAGGTACTCTCCTGTTGCTTTTCTAGGAGACTCCTCCCCAAGCTGTCATTGTCTTCTTTTTATCCTAGTTTCAAACTCTGGCTCAGCTTTCTGTCCTCATCAATCTCCACCTATTATTCTACTACTGATGCCATGTAATGCCTGTCAATTCCTCTCTAAAGTAGGGCTCCAGCAGAGCCCTGCTATGATGCCTCATAATGTCATGGTGACAATAGCTTCTTGAAGGCTCTGCAGTGGAGTATAAACACTGACAGGCCTGACCCAGTAGGAAAGAATTTGAGTATGGATCAGTGAAAGATGTATGTCTGCTGTCCAAAGACCAGCTTAATTAAGTTTGAAAAGCCTCATAACCTCTCCCAGAGTTGGCCTCTGGGTGAAAATTTTTTTCATACACATAAATTCATGAAATCATCTAGGATGGTAGGGAGGGGTTGTGATCTGTAATGGCAGAGAGAGTCCATATTTGTGATGACATAAGTTCTTTAAGTAATTATGTATGTGTGTATGTGTATGTATGTATGCATGTATGTATGTCTATTGTCTGTTCAAATCCATCAAACATTTATTAAATACTGGATATCCATATACAAGGCAGTGTGCTAGGCAATGCATATACAAAGATGATGCAGTCCCTACCAAAAGAAGCTGATATTCTACTACAGGGATATAACATGTATTTATAACATGTGTCTATAACTATATATCTAACTGTGTATATAAATATAGATAATTTCAAGAGGGGGAATCAGGAAAGGTTCATATATGTTTCACCTGAACAGTGAAAGAACGTAGGGATGATTTGAGGTGGGAATGAGTTCCAGAAGAGGGGAACTACTTGTGCAGAGATTCAGTGACAGGAGATTGAATTTTGTGTTCTAACAACTAGCAGCTCCTTTGACTGAATAGAGAGTATATGAAGAAATGCCTGAGGGCCTAAAATATTAGACTATTGTGTGTTTTATCCTAGAAATAGCAGTAGGGAGCCACTGAAGGTTTTTGAGTAGTTGCATGATTAGAGCTAATGGTCTAGCCATGTGACAATACAATAAAAATAGCACTACCTCTCTATCTTTCTCTCTCTCTCTGCCTCTGTCTTTCTTCATTCTTCATACCCTTTATTTCTCTCTGTCTCTGTTTCTCTGTCTCTGTCTGTCTCTATCTCTGTCTCTCTGTCTCTCTTTGTTTCTCTCTGTCTCTGTCTTATCTACCAGTCTAATCTTGGAAAGGTTCCATGGATAGATATCCAAGTTAACAATTGTAACATATCATAAAATAATCAGGCAAACCGAGAGTTTTACATATAGCATGCATATCCTGTAGGTTACCAATTTTCAAAAAAATGTGTGTAGTAAAAGTATTTAACATGAAAATTATACCAAAGACCATTTTATCCTTTTGATTCAACAAACTCCTTCAGAACTTTTCAAAGATACTTTATGAACCACAATTCATAAAAGGTGAAAGTCCTTCTGATCATTTCAGCTTTCTGTTTCTTTAGATTTTGGAAAAATGGGAATCACAGGGTTTAAACCTAACAGAGCTCTCAGATATTATCAAAGGCCAGGGGAGGAGGAGAGACTTGCCCAAAGTCATATGGTAAGTAACAAAGGCAGGATTTGAACCTAGATTCTGAACTCCCTCATGGTAGCCCACCACTCCTTGCCTGCATATATATTACAATATCTATTTAAATCCTCCCCTTGAATTCTGACCATATGCTCCCCAAAGCTATTCTAGCATAGCACAAGTCCTGGCAGGTCCTGGACCCACTGAAAGGCCGTGTCTGTCAGCCATGGACCAGCCAGGTGGGGGCTGCTTGTCATAACCAGGTTCCCTTGGAGGTGAACAGAACACCTGAAGTAGATTTCTATGTATTGAGGGTAAAGAATCACAGACTCCCTCACTGTGACATATCAGGCAAGAGATAGTGCAGTCTTCAGTGAGGAGGAATACACTTTCTCCTGAAACTTCCCATTCTAGTTTGGGATAGCTTCAACTTAAGGAAATTTTGGATAATGTCAAGCCTACATTATGGGCAGCTAGGTGGTGCAGTAGATAGAGTGACTGGCCTCGAGTCAAAAAGACCTGAGTTCAAATCTGTCCTTAGATAATTACTAACTGTGTGACCTGGACAAGTCACTTAACCTTGTTTGCCTCTGTCTCCTTATCTGTAAAATGAGCTGGAGAAGGAAATGGCAAACCAATACATTATCTTTGCCAAGAAAATTCTAAATGGGGTTGAAAACAACCAAAATGATTCAACAATAGCAGTAACCCTACATTTTCTGCTTCATAGTTTTCATTCATCACTGATGGTGCTGCCTTCTGGAGTCAAACAGAACAAGTCAAATTCCTCCTCTTCATGACAGTCTTTCAGTTCATCACATCCCCTCTGAGTCTTTTCATCTCCCATCCCTCAATTAAATTAAACATCACCCTCAATTCTTTCAGCTGATCAGCATTGACATAGACTCAAACTGCTCCCATCCCCTCATCCCCTACCCCACCCCCCTCCATGTCTTGGCTGCCTGTATACTCACCTGTACACTCTCCAGATTTTAATGTCCTTCCTAAGCTGTTGCACCCAGAACTGAACACAAATCTTCAGAAGAGGTTTGACTAGACCAGAATACATAGGAGTGATCACATCTTTGTTCCTAAAAGTTATGCCTCTCTTAATAAAGTCCAATATCCCATCAACATTTTTAACTGCTCCATCACATTGCAGACTGTTACTGAGCTTACTGTCCATTAAAACTCCCTAGATTTTTTTTCAGGCAAATTACTATATACCTGTGCCTCCCCATTCTATACGTGGGGATAAATTTCATTTTCACGGGATAAAGTGGAGATCAGAACTATTACATTCATGGAATAAACACCTAACTCCTGACCTGGCTCTACTAATATTAAAATCAGTTCAGAGGTCAGGCTCACCTCTATCCTGTGTCACTGATATGTGAGGCAATTCCATATACCTTGTAAAATGTATAAGAAGGGCAGTAGTGAAATGGGAAAAAAAATTCTCATATAAGGGATTTTTATCTAAGGCACAGAGGTATATCTAGGTATGTATATTTAAATGTGTATATATACATATATATATATATATATATAAATGTGTATATATATGTATGTGTGTATATGGGGTATGTCTATGTATAGGTATGTATATATGTGTCACCAAAAGTCACATCTCAACAGATAAGTGGTCCAAAATATATGAGCAAACCATTCTTAAAAAATTATAAACTATTAAAAACTATATAAAAGAATGTTCCATATCACTAATTATAAGAGAAAAGCAAATCAAAACAACCCTAAGATTTTGTCTCACACCCAGCAAATTAGCAAGTCATAAAAGATGGGGATAGCTGATGTTAAAAGGGTTGTGGGAAGACATACACATGAATGCATCATTGGTAGAGCTGTGAATTAGAATGATCATTTTGGACAGCAATTTGGAATGAAACAAATAAATGACTAAAATGTTCACCCTCTTTGACCCAGAGATTCTCTATTACTTGCCATATTCCCCAAGGAGGTCATTGATAAGAAAATATTCCCATAACAATTACAGCAGCAGTTTTTGTGGTAGCCTGGAATTGACAGCAAATTTTGGAAACAAAAATTGGAAACAAAAACTATCCTTCACTTGGGAAATGGTTAAACAAATTGGGAAACATGAATGTATGGAATATTACTGTTGTAACCCCTGACCCAAAACCCATTGGTATGGGACTCTCACCTCATTGGTGAAGATTAATATCCTGCCCTATGTGAGGGATGGGGCAGTGTTGGCAAGAGCCAAAGAATTCCAGACTTCTTCTATTCTCTTTGGACTCTTCAAGCTTCAAGTCTTTAAGCTCTGAGATGCTTCAGGCACTTCTGCCTTCCAGTTTTGAGAAGCAAAACAGATGAGACAAAAAGACGATGGGAAGGCATGAGAGGAGCTGGCAGTCTCTATCCTGTCCCTTTCCCTAGTTTGCTACTTTAGAGACTTCAGAGAGTTTCCCCTTGGGTAAGATCCAGAGCTCTCTCTTAACTGACTTGAATTATCTCACTTCCATTTGGAGAGCTCCTTGACTCTGCATTGTCTGGTATGTATTTTTCTATGTGTACCTTCTCTGATTTCTGTTTTGCTGCTGATTTGAATAAAAGGGTTTTCTTGGCTAAGGAGTATGCATGTTCATTGTGGAACTAGTATTAGGTGGCAAAAGGGTCAAGTTTTGGATATGAGCTCCTTTTCCCCCAAATAATAACAAAGTGATCAGAAGTTATATTGAACCCAATCATATTCCTCAGAATAATAATATTTAAGGGAGCAGGTAGATGTAATTCTAGCCTGGTTCTCCTCTTTAAGGAGAGCAGAATGGCCTCCAGCCCCAATTTCCTGCTTTCCTTCCTGGCAGAAATGAAAATTTCCCTTGGAGAAGAGTGGGGAGAGAAGAAGCTAGAGTTGTCCATGCTGTCTCCCTCTGAGCCACACAATGACAGCCCTATGCTACATATGAGAAAGAGTTCTCACCATGTGTGGGGCCCCTCTACGCCTGCGACTCCCCTTATACTGTGCTGTAAGAAATCACGAATATGTTACATACAGAGAAGCATGGAAAGATGTGACCCGATGTAGAACGACTTAAGCAGAATGAAGAAAACAATATACAAAATGACTATAATAATGCATATAGAACCACCACAAAATAATTAAAAGTGCAAAATTTCAAAGAACAAATATGACTCCAGAGAAGAGATGTGAAGATATAGTCCCCACCCTGCCCTGTCCTTCACCAAACTCCTTTGCAGAGGTGGGAAGTCCCTTGGTGTGGAGAATAACATATAGTTTCTGTCTTTCTCTATGTGTTCATAAGTATTTGCTGATTTTTTCCTCCTCCACCTTTTTCTTTAAAAAAATTGTTATTATATGAATAGAGAGAAGCAATAAGGGGAGGATAATGCAAAAATTTTTTGGATGTAAAACCAAGTTACCAATAAAATTTATTCTTAAAAAATAGAAATTAATATGTAACTTTGAGGCTTTTAGAGAACTTTTGTGTTCAGAAGTTGAATAAAGGATGGGATATCTCCCCATTTCTTCTAAGGCAATTTCTGCTGGCTGGTTAAAAGCTGCCAAATCCATCAATCAACAAGCATTTCCTAAGAGCCAATGGTGTGCCACACATGGTGGCAGGTTATGGATAAAAAGAAAAAAAAACAATGCAAAACAAAACAACATCATTCCTGATTTCAAGGAATATACATTTTGTTAGGGCTAGACAATCCAAACCAACACAAATGCATATGGAATGAATGCCAAACAAATGCAAGTTCATGAAACATTAGGCATTTAGGGGAGGGAGGGCACCCACAGTTGGGGGAGATTAGGAAAGGTTGCATATCAGAGAGAAGCAAGGACTAAACATCTGCATTTAAAGCAGGCTGGTGAGCAACTTCAACATCTTTTTCAGACTATTATCTCTGGGAACAGGGATGTACAAAGCAAAAAAAAAAAACCAAAAAACAAAACCCACCAACCAGATAAAGGTGAATTTTAGGCTGACTAATACATATATAGCATAAACATTTTAGTAAATGTAAAATCATTTTTGCAATCTGATCAAGTATCTTCCTCAGCTTCTCCAGTGTGTTGATCCACTCCATTAATCGCACTATTCTTTGATGGGTCTGAAAGCAAATGTGATAGACTGAAAATAGTGAGGTTTGGAGTCAGAGAATCTCGGTTTAAATCCTATCTTGGCCATTAATTAGTTATGAGACCTTGAACAAGTCACTTCACCTTTGTGGGCCTTGCTTTTCTCATTCTTAAAATGAAAACGTTAGATTCGATGTCCTTTAAAGCCCTTTCTGGATCTAAATACATGATCTTGTGATTTTTGTTTTTGTTTTGTTTTGGCACAGCAACTTATGCAACTGTTTATCAAGACCTGAAGGGATTGATATCTGCATAGGAAAAGGAGGTAGGTAGCTGGATGGAGCAGTGGATAGTGTGCTGTGCCTGAAGTCAGAAAGACATCTTCTTGAGTTCAAGTTTGACCTCAGACAGTTACTAGCAGTGTGACCTTGGGCAAATCACTTAACCCTGTTTGCCTCAGTTTCCTCATCTGTAAAATTAGCTGGAGAAGGAAATGGCAAATCACTCCAGTATCTTTGCCAAGAAAACACAAATGGGGTCCCAAAGAATAGAGTGACTGAAAAATGACAGTCACATACATGAAATCACAGATTCTTGAAAGGACAATATATATATAATTATATATATAATATACTTATATATTATATTATAAAATGTAAGATATATGATATAAGATATATATCTTCATATCTTGAGACATTGAGAGAAACTGAGGAGGGCCTCTGGTACCTTAAATACATCCATGAGGAAGGATGTACAGAATGACATAGAATGAGAAGATATAGAAGGGGTTACCACCCATACTGGTCTAGAAAAGTATTCAAACTAGAAAACTCTCAAAACGTCCCATCCACAGAGATATGTTTACATCACATGGTAGGGAAGGTAACCTCTGCTTGTCTGTGCCATTAATCATATGACTTGGCTAATGTGTCCTAAATTAACACCATTACCAGCCTCTCATAATAACCACCGGTACGCTTCATTGTGATCAAAATAAGACTGTTGATGAAACTGAAGCCTGGTGCAGGAACGTTAGGAGACTAGAGATGAGATTGATTTTAATTAACTTCTTTCTCATATTACAAAGGTGAGAAAAGACCTATTCTCAATAGCTCTGGATGAAAAAAAAAGGCAGAGACTGATGAAAATCATTGCTACAAGGCGTTTTTGTTCTGCTGTTCACCCAGTGAGTTTTATTACTAGGGCTGACAGACACCTAGCACAGTGAGTTGAAGATAGCTGTATGTTTTCTCATTAAAGGGCTCCTGTTTGGGGAGGGTCTGGGCCTCCCCTGGTTTTATTTGCTCTGGGCTACAGTGTGTCAGAGTCATCTTCAGAACCACTGCAATACTTCCCTTCCTCTACTTCTCCAGAATTTCATTAAACACATTTGGCCATCAAATAGGTGAGGCGCGGGTGGGGGGGAGGGGAGGGTGTTGCTATTTAATTTTGCTATTAATTTTTGCTATTTAATAACAGCTAGCATTTCTATAGTGCTTTACAGCTTACAAAGCCTTTTATGTAAATGAAACCACCCTGGGTGTTAAATGCTGTTATTATCCCCATTTCAGAGATGAGGAAACTGAGGCTGAGAGATTACAGGACTTGCCTAGAAGATCACAACAACTAGTAAGCAAGATGCAAACTTAGGTCTTGATTACAAGTCTGACATGCTGCCAGTGCACTGCCTCACTTCCTTATTTCCCATTTGATGACTCTGTATTATGCTCCTGTTAAAACAATTCCACTTTAAGGCTTCAGATAACAAAAGCTGAGATTCATATAGAGCTTTAAGGTTTGCTGAGCACTTTTATATGCATTATTTCATTTGTTCTTTACAACAATCCCATAAAGTATATATTTTTGTTTTTGTTTTTTATCTTGACCTGTGATTTCATCAATATATGAAGTTCCCCAGGAGGACCTTTTGTCAATGCACTTTGGTAAATGTTCAGCAATGTCTGGTTTTAAAATATTGCCTGAGGGCCCAGGGTTGCATAGTCAGTGTGTGTCAGAGATGAGACTTCAACCTAGGGCTCACTTGTTTCTTACCTAGTCTTACTCACTGAATGGTGTTGCCTCAGACCAACTGAGACCTGAGAAAGACCTTAGCTTAAAGAGACCAAGGTCTCCTACACTGCATCTGAGGTCATTTCCAGTTGTCTTGATCTCTGTCTTAACACTGGTCTCAGATTGTTCTGGAGGAGAGACCAGGCTGGTAACTTTGCACAACCCTCCCTCACTTAAATCCAATTCACTTACAAGTCAAGACATCACCTCCCTGATGTCCTTGGTCCACTTTAAGAACAAAGGAGAAATAACAACAAACAAACGTGTTACATAGTAGATATAGTCATATACTATACCAGAATATCTTTAGAGGTAGGTATCATTGATTTTATTAACCCCATTTTAAAGAGGAGAAAATTTAAGATTCAGAGAGAATTTATTTATGGTCACACACATGTGAAAGACAAAAACAAGTTTGAAGCCAGGCATCTCCTGTGTCCAGGGACAGCACTCTTTCCAATATACATCACACTGTCTCAAAGCTCCTTCTTGGATTCTATTAAAGCCAGGCCTGAGTTTCTTTGTATAGATTTGACTTGGTCTCTTCTAGATGGATGTCTGCATTAGCCAGCGTTGGCTTTAAGCACTTAGTTCATAGGTTCTTGAGAGGGCAGCAGCTGAATGCAAACACACACACACACACACACACACACACACACACAATGTGGGCTATCTTCCTGGATTTTGGCTACTGATTTATCTTGCAGTGGTATATGCAGGTGCATGCCAGGCCCCCAAGGCTCATTGTGCCACCCTAAATGGTGGTCTTACACGGACATTCATTTGGTCATTTCAGTCAAATTGATTGGCTAATTCATCCAAACCAACACCCATTCAACTAGTTATTCCACATGTACTGATGAAATTCCCAACATGTACCATGTATGAGAATCAGTCTCCAAAGTGATTCTCATGTGGGGCTTCTAGGTGGCTTAGTGCAGAGATGTCAAAGTGGGGACTGCAAAGCTCCTGAGGGAGGCCTGAGCCAAATGAAAATGTAATTGGAAAATGTTTAGTAAAAGAAATAAAAATAAAATACAACATAATGTTACTTCATGACTTTCCCAGGCAATACGCAGCCAGCAGGGCTCAGTTTCTAATTGAGTTTGAAACCATTTAGTGCATAGAGTTCTGGATATGGAGTAAGAAAGGATGGAATTAGGGGCGGCTGAATAGAGCCCCTGCCCTGGGGTCAGGAGGACTTGAGTTCAAATCTGGCCTCAGACACTTAACACAAAACTAGTCGTGTGACTTTGGGCAAGTCACTTAACCCCAACTGCCCTGCCTTCCCCCCTCCAAAAAAAAAAGAAAAAAAGAAAGGATGGTATTAAGATCTGGCCTCCAGCACTTATAAGCTGTGTGACCCTGGGCAAGTCACTTAACCTCTCTCTAACTCAGTTTCCTCATCTATTAAATGCAGATAATAATAGTGCCTGCCTCCCAGGGTTATTGTGAAGATAAAATGAGATAGTATGTGTAAAGTGCTTTGCAAACCTTAAAACACTATCTAAATGTAAGCTGTTACTTGTTATTGTTATTATTATCATATCAAATCCCCCTTGTCAGGTCCTTCTCAAATCACAGCAAATAGGTGAGGAAGAGCTCTGGTGGGGGTGCAGGGGTGGGGGCCTTAGCTTGTTGTGTTACCTTTGTAGGTCTCCTCATTCCTCTGGGTCTTGATGTTCCACCTGTAAAATGAAGGTAGTAGACCAGATGCCTCCTTTCACCGCTAGGCCCCTTTTTGCTCTAAATCTATGATCCTCTGAATTGCAGCGTCCCAGAAACTATGAGCTGGATGGGACTTCAGAGGTCACTTAATCCAACCCATCCCTGACCGAGAGTATAGTGCACAACCTTTCCAAGTTTCCCACCATCGCTCAAAAATCTCCCTCCATCAAAGATCCACTAACTTCATTTCACTTGATAGCTCTAATTATTAGGAAGTTTTCCTTTTTTTTTTTTCTTAATCAAGGCTTAATTTACCTCCCTGCCCCTTCCACTCGTGACTCTTATCTGACTGCTGGGACAAACATGAACAAATCTAATTCCTTTCCTAGGTAGGTAGGTAAAAATACTTGACACCATCCATCAGGTCCCCTCTAAGTCTTCTCTAAATATTCCCAAGTAGCTTCTATAGGCACTCACCTGGCTTGTTCTCCAGTCTTCTCACCACCTTTGTCATCCTCTTCTGGTCAGGCTCTAACTTGTCTAGTTATTCCCTAAAACCTGATGGTCAGAACTGGATGCAATACTCCAGCTGTGGTCTATCAGGCCAGAGAGAACACAATGGTTCTTGCTCCTATTCTAGATGCAACAAATGCCTTTCTTAATGGAGCCAAGAATAGTAACAGGGTGGTGGGGTTTGCTGCTGTTGCTATTGTTATTGGGGTTTATATTGGCTTTTACATCCCTCTGTTGAATATCAATAACTGAACCTCAGTCTACTAAAATATCTAGATCTTTTTTTTTAGCAGAAATGTTTGCCCAGTCATCCTTCCTTTAATCTGGACTTTTTAAATTGATTTTTTGAAACCATGTGTAGAACTTTACATTTATTAATATTAAATTTCATCTAGGTCAATTTGGCTCATCATCCCAGCCTGTTAGGGTCTTTTATATTATATATATATATATATATATATATATATATATATATATATATATAGAGAGAGAGAGAGAGAGAGAGAGAGAGAGAGAGAGAGAGAGAGAGAGCTCATGTCATCGAATGGGATAGCTATCCATCAAATATTTCACCCACATGAAAATTTGACAGGCATGCCATTGCATTCATTGATATCGATGATGAATCCGTCAGCTTAGTGATTCTGAGAAAAGAAAAATGGAAGGAGAATACAGAAATAAGGGATTTTTTTCTAGTAAAGTAGTGATAGGACCACATGAGATGTTTGAGGGAACATATTGTCAAAAGAAACAGTGTGGGACAGTGAAAAGAGATTGGGACTTTGGGTTAGAAGACCTGAGTTCAAACCTTGTCTCCATTTATTTGCTGGGTCATTTTAGACAAGTTGCTTCACATTCCTAAGGCTCAGAGAGAGGAAAAATGTCTTCATCTGTAAAATAGAGATAGTAATGTGCACACACACACACACACACACACACACACACACACACACACGCACACGCACACACAGAGCCAGAGATGGAGAGAGAGAGACAGATATAGAGAGATAGAAGGCTAGGATACAAAACTGTACCCATTTAGTGCTGGATGACTAGAGGCTGATTGACTAGACTTCTGCAGGGGTAACCTTGAATTTTTCCCATTAGCAATGCATCTCCTGATTGAAATTAAGTTCCTCTTTTTGAAGAATCCCAGCTTTCTGTTTGGCTTTCCCGCCCTGACTTCTCTGTGTGCCTTGGCTCCTGGGCTGAGGAAAGCACAGGCCACAGAGCAGTGTTTGGCTTTGAGTCAAGGATCCAGGACACGGGAACTTTCTGTGAGTTCAAAGCTGCCAGTCCTGTGGGACATGGTTCTATCAGTGTAGCAGAGGAGGCCAGCCCTATAGCTAAGCCATCTCAGCCTCCTAGTTAACACTCCAGAGAGCCTCTATCTTATAATCATTGAAATGAAGGATTAATACTTCTCAGAGTGATGCCCAAGATAAACTCTTTAATATCTCCCTAATCTGGGATGATTTGTCAGAGCAAACAAAGGGGATCTCTGAAAGATGAATTAGTTCTTAAGTTTTTTCTTTTTTAAACCTCAGTTGGAAGCCTTTGCCATCCCCTAGGAGCCTAGTGATGCCATGGGTAGTGGATACAGATCTTGCTTGGCAAAGCTCCCAAGCTTCCTTAAAATCTCTCAGTGGTATTTCATGCAGAGGTGCCTTGGCTTAAAATATGAGAAATAAAGTGACAGTTATCTGTACTGTGTTATTAATTCATCTGGTAGTGAGTTTCTCATTATGAAAGGTGCTGAAGTAGAGGCAGAATGACCATTTATCATTGCAAAGCAGATTCACAGCGCAAAGGACATTCATGGGTTAGATATAGTTTGTACTAGGTGTCCTCTATGTGAAGTCCATAGGCTATTAGCATTTCTCTAGAGATAACTTAGTCCAACACCCTCATGTCAGTGCAGGAAACAGAGGCCAAGGGAAGGCAAGTGACAGACCCAAGGCCATTGTAAAAATTTTTCTTTGCAACCCTCCTACCTTCCTTTTCACTAATTCTCTCCATGGTCCTGGTAGCCAACTGTCCTTCCAGGAATCCAGTACCTTTGGTACCCAGGACTCATTATTTAGATTATTTTCCTTGGGCAGCGATTCTATATTTCTTTTCCCCTTTCCTCCCAAGCAAAACTTATTTCCATCCAAAACCCATGGGAAAAGACATAATCAATTAATTCCATCTCTAATCAAGGTAAAAGGAACTGGAGACTCAATACCTCTGGGAAACGGATGCCAGCTCACATTGCAGCTCACCGATTCTCTATACTCTTGTTTGTTCTGAGTGTTCAGGAGGATTGTAGCTATTTAAACTATTGATTTGGTTAGTGTCAGGTTATAAAGTTGTGTGGGTTTGATTAAACCCAGTGGTTGTGAAAGGAAAAGATTTAAAGAAAGTCTAGATCTCACTGTGAGCACAAGATTTTGCTTGTTCCTACCTCTATAGTGATCACACCTCACATGTGTAGAGTACCTTAAACTTGACTTAGAAAGTCCCAAATCAACAACTAGGTGAAATAGTGCAAGAATCATCATCCCCGTTTTTATAGATGTGGAGATTAAGGCTCTGAGAGAAGTAATGAGGTCAGAAAGGGGAGAGAGTTAATCAGAAAAGAGGAAGGAAGGAAGGAAGGGAAGGAGGGACAGAAAGAAGGGAGGGAGGCAGGAAAGAAGGAAGGAAGGAAAGGAGGACAAAAGAAGGAAGGGAGGAAGGGAGGAAGGGAGGGAGGAAGGGAGAGAAAGATGGAGGGGGAAAAGGAAGAGAGGGTTGGAGAGAGGGAGGGAAGAAGGAAGGAAGGATGGATGGAAGGAATGAACAGAGGAAGGGAGGGAATAGAGGGAGGAAGGGAGGGAAGGAAGGAAGGAAAGAATAGAGGGAGGGAGGAAAAGAGGGAGGGAAGGAGGGAGGAAGTAAAGAAGGAAGGATGGAAGGAGCCAAACAAGTATTTATTAAGAGTCTGCTACATGCCAGACACTGTACTTTACTATTATTCTCTCAATCCCCACAGCAACCATGGGTGGTAGATGCTATTATGATCTTCATTTTATAGTTGAAGAAACTGAGTCAGACAGAGTTTACATGACTCACCCAAAGTCATTCAAATAGTAAGTATGTGAGGCTGGGTTTAGACTTAGTGGCCAGAGCGGTGGACCTAGATTCAGGGAAGACCTGGGCTCAATAACCTCTGCCCACCCCCTCAAAACTATCTACTTCCTGTGCTATTGAGCAAGTCCTCGAACTTCTCTGAGCCTCAGTTTCATGGAAATCATTATTCCTGTAGCATCTCCCTCATCGGATTTTTGTGAAGCTCAAATGAGATGATGCATGTATGTATGTATGCATGCAGGTATGTATATGCATGTATATGTGTGTATGTGTACATACATGTATGTGTGTATATTATATATATGCATATACATATACTTTGCAAATTTTAAGGAACTTTAAAGTCAGTTATCATAGTGAGTTTGATTCTGAATACATTAGCTCTGAGGTGCTGATGAGACATACTGATGGGAGTATCCTGAAGCTGCTGACAATGTGATTCTGGAGCTCGGAGGAGAGATCAGAGCTGGAGAGATCTCTTTAGGAGGTTTTCTGCATAATGGTGATATTCTAAGTTGTGGGAGTGAATGAAGTTGCTAAGAAAGAAAATGTAATGAGGGAGAGCCCTTAGAAAAAGTTAGACTCTTAAGAAATACTCATATTAAAAAGGTCAGGAAGAGGATAAGGAACCCATGTGAAAAAACTAGAGAAGGAATACTTAGTTAGAAGAAGAAGAAGTGAGAGAGTGTGGTATCCTCATAGAGAAGTGAAGAGAAATCATCTCATAGGGTAGAATCAGAATTCTAAACCTATTATGGCTGTGTTTCTAGAAGCCTGACATTGCTGCAAATGACTGTGTGTAGGTATGGTAGGCTAAGGCCAGGCCTAAACACATTACAAGGAAGGAAGCAGGTCCAAAGGAGAAGCCAAGAAGTTGGAGGCTATGCTTTGGATAGGGTTATGTATCTATTGAATAGATAGGATTATAGAGCATTGGTAGTTGAGGGAGGCTAATGGATGATTGCTCCCTGCCCCATAGGTAGCTAGAACATGGAGGTTTCTTTATTTCACATATAATGGAAGGTTTTGCACTGGAGACATAGTATCTGGTAGTCCTCACCCCAAAACCCCCAACCCTGACTTATCAACCACCTAGTACATGGGGCATGGTACATTCTCAGACCTGGTGGATGCCTGATTCCTTCTTGGCTGCATTTGCCATCACCCAATCCCCATTTCTATGAAGGAAAAGGGAGACAAAGGAGTGTTCAATGGAACCAGAACATTTCTATCCATATACATCCTTGTTCTTTATTCAATATTGCATCCTTACATGCTAAGTAAACTTAATGTTTTATAAGCCCCTTGCTAGTGCTCCATCAGTCATCATGCCATCAAAATATAAGGTTTTAGGATGACTTACTGAGCTTCCAAGCATAGTAGTCTAGACATTTCTACCTTGAAAACTGCTGGATAAAGTTGCTTTCATATGGGAAACCCTGCTGCGGTCAGAAGAAGAATAGGAATGCTTGTTTAACTGGCCATAATCAAATATCAGTTAATATTTTACTCCTCAAATTAAAACAAACAGACCACTTATCCAGTTACTTTTATTGACTATTTAAATCTTTCAACATAATAAAGCTTCATTTATCTCTTAAATTTGTATGACTCTTTTTTTTTCAGTTAACAAGCTTACTTTAATCAGACAAACATATATTACCTAGCTCAGGGGGAAAAGGTCATCACTTCAGAGTATACAGACAGATCAAGCAGACAGGCTTCCAAACTGTCCAACAATTATCAATACCAAAATCACAGTTACCAGAGAGGGAAGCATCAACATCTGGGTTTTCAAAGCCGGGGGGCTCTCAACAATGACTTCCCAGAGTCTCATCTGGTCAAATCACACAACACTTCTCAGAGTGAGCCCCGAATTTGTATGACTCTTGCATGATTTTTTTCCCCAAAAGGTTATTTTAAAAGTGCAGCCTTGCTCTAACTTGGGGAGAAGCCTCTGCACTTTCCTAAGACCCTGAAATGCTTCCTCCTTTATAGCTGTGAGTAAACAATAATGCCTGGGCCAAACGTTAAAAAATGCAGAATACTGAATCACTCCTTGGACAGTATGAAGGTGTGGTCTATTGTGTTAAAAGCAGCAGAGCAGTGGAGGAGTCTGAGGAATAGGGAAAAAATCCAAGGTTGTTGGAGTTGGAATTAGGAAGTCATTGGTAACCTTTAAGAAACCCAGCTGCGGTAGAGTGGTGAAGGCAAAAGTCAATGTAATTATTATCGTTATTTTTGAGAAGCTGAGGAAGGTGGGGGAGATGGGGAGTGCTATGTCTATAATCCAGAGACCTAGGTTTCAGTCCTAGTACTGACATTCATTGTGTGCCTATGGGCCAATGATTTAACCTCTCTGAACCTTGGATGTCATGCATTCTCCAGCTTATGGAGGTCATTATGGGAGAAAAAGTGACCCGTCTTCCTTTTATCTAAAGGGGCATTATGGCATCATGGTTAGGGCATTGATCTTGGAGCCCTGGGAGTTGCGTTCAAATCTTAGCTCCATATTTAGTGATGTCATTACCCCAAGTCAGTCACTTGCTGAGCTTTCAATTTTCTTATCTGTAAAATGGGGATAAAATAATCCTTGTATTTATTTCCTCCATGGGAAGACAGACCAACTGTTAAAAGCAATGCACCTTTATTATGGGTATGTTTCAGCTCACACATGGGAAGAAGAAAAGCTGATGAGACAGATCCCTGGAAGCTTTCAGACTAGGCTACAGAGGACACAGGGCATATTGTGGGGCAATGAAGAGCCAGGGCATGGGGGAGGAGGGGCAAGGGAAGAAGAGTTCAGGGAAAATGACACAATGAAATACTTGTCACTAGAAAGAAGAGATAAAACTAGATCTTGATCACCAGAGATGGAAGGATACAACAAGGTCTTGGTAGCCAGAGGCAGGACGCTGAGCCTCATGAGCAGAAGCGGATCAGAGATTCAGCTAAGGTTATTCCACATTCTTGGTAAGTCAATTAGCATTTATTAAGTAACTACTATATGCCAGGCACTGTGCTAAGCACTGGGAGTACAAAATGAGGCAAAAACGTTCCTGCCCTCAAGGAGCTTACAATCTAATGGAAGAACTCCTAGTTCATATTAGAGCACCTTGATTAGGCAGGTAAAGCTTCAGGCTTCCTAAACAGGGATCTGGGGTCTCTGGAAAGGGGGTAGTATGCTTGGTTTTCGACATCTGATGTCATGGGGTGTAGGATTTTGGAGAAGTGCTTCCTGCTTTCTGTCCAGTGTGCAACTATAAGCTTGTAGCATGAAACATTCTGGCATGGGAAATTCCACAGAGAAAGGGTTCCTAAAAAGGAATAGTGTAGAGCTGCCAGGCAAGGGCGGAGGGGATGGGGGTGGGTGTGCGGCAAGTGTAAAGCAGAGACAGCTTACTGAAAATGAACTTTATGAATCTCAAAGAGGCCTTAACAGTTGAAGGTTTTTTCAGATCACCACAGTATTATATAATTGCAGATTACTACTATTATTTTAACAGTATTATTTAAACCTAAAGAAGTTTATCTCCAAAGGTAGACAAGGATGGGCAATGGGAAAGAGATTTGAGGGTTCCTAGAGTCCTTTCTTTCACATAATAAAGATGGATATATATCCTGCTAATTCATAAGTCTGGTCCTACTGAAATCTCATTGATTCCACTGACTGAAAGTAAGTGAAATTAAAAGTTGGTCCCTAGATGTAGTAGGGACAGCATTTATTTCACACAGTTTGGGATGATTTTCCTTTAAGGAAGAAAGGAAGCTGTTGTCAGGATTTGTTTGGTCCCTAGGATGAGAGATGTAAAAAAGTCAGCTAATGGGGAATTGGCATTCTGTGATTTTTCACTTTCTACCACCTTGATAGATGATGTCTTCCTGACCCAGTATTGCTTCCCTATCAGATGTAGAGTGTTGGTTTGTAGTAGTATCTGGATTTATGATTTCATTGGGAGAGGGACCTCCCTGATAAGGAAAAAAATCTGCCTGCTAAATTCATATTGAAACTTTCTCTGCAACTTTAGTTTTAGAGAGTTACTGCTGGCACTGACAAGTTAAGTGCCTTGCCCGAGGTCACATGAGCCAGTATGTTCCAGACACTGGACTTGGACTCAGATTTTCCTGGCTCAGAGGCCAGCTTTCTTTCCACTTTCTCATGCTTCTTCTTAGCACAATGGTTTTAATAATTGTGTTTTCTTAACACTGTTAAAAGCAAAGTATTTTAATTTGTATCTTATGCTCCATTCTATTCCAGTTCTCAGCCTGAATCACTGTCCTAGCTTGAGTTGGCCTGGCCCATAAGACCAGGCATTCTGATGTAAGATATTGCTTGCCGAATGGTACGATTATTTTAGAGGTTCAGAATAAAAGCTACTTCCCTGGTTGCCTTTATGGGGGAAGGGTAGCCCCATCTTATACCCACTGGCTTGGCCACCAAATACTGGTTACATAAAATAATGAAAAACCCATTGTCTAAGCCAGAAGTTGGCAAATTACAGGCCTGTGAGCCAAATTGGATTTGCTGTCTGCTTTTGTATAGCCTGGGAACTAAATTTTTGCATTTTCAAGTAAAGATTTAGTGTAGTTAAATAGCAAAAGCCAGGCAGAGAAGTTATACAAACTAGAATATATCAGGAAATGAACAAAGGTAAATGAGTTCTTTGCTGTGAGAATGACAAAATCCCTGTTGAAACCAAGAGAAAAGCATGAACTTACTCAAGGGGAAGGTGTCTTAAGTCTCCAGGGAGTTAAGGAGCCAGCTTCCCCTACGTGTCTCTAGCTTGCAATGTCTTTCCTTTTTTCCTGAACCCTAAGTGTGTCTCCTCAGTTAAGTTTTCCATAAATTCCATGCCTCATGTAGCTACACAGCCTCACATCAACATCCTATCCAACCAGTAGGGGGTCAAGTTAAATAGGAGTCACATCTCCCTCCATAAAGTAAAGAGCATGCAAAATGCCCCAAGCTTGGGTGAAAGCCTGATTACACTAGCAAAAGTCTCTAAGAAAGGATAACAGATTGTCCTTGGCCTTAGTACATCACAAAGAGTAAACGATCCCTTTCAACATGAGGACCAGGTGTGTGAAGGCTGGCTCTCTCTCTCTCTCTCTTGCTTTGGTGGTAGAAACTAGGCCATTAGGGAGACATGGGGAGTATCATTCCTCCCTGGTACATGTACATGTACATATACACATACACATAGAAATACACATACACATACATAAACAGATACATATACACATACATATACACATACACATACATATACATATACACATACATATATACACACACATATATTGTACACATACATATACATACATTCCTATATCTACACACATATATGTATATATAGGTGTATGTGTACATATGCAAGGCACACAGTATAAATATGTACACACATGAACACATGTGCATATGCATCGTGTACACACAATAACTACACTATACATATACATATACATATACATAGCACTTTGGCAATGCACAGGTGTATACACATATATACATAAGTACACATGTGCACATATACATATAGATATATACATATATGCATATATACACACAATATTTTATATGTGTGTATACACACATACACACATATATATGTATATATGTATGTATGTATTATTTATCCTTGGCCTATGCACACACGTATCCCTATATACATACATATGGATATACATGGATGTGTGTGTGTGTGTGTGTGTGTGTGTGTGTGTGTGTGTGTGTGTATGGACAAGTCCTTACATGAATGCCACTTATTGGGTTTAAATTATTACAGCATGGCAAAGACACTCCCAAGTCAAATCAGGGTAAGTGCGATCTTGACTGAAACAGCAAAGATGAGAGAACTAAGTACACAATAAGTTTAAAACAATCTTCTACTTCTCCAGTATTTTTCTAAATCAGGGGTGAGATGGGGAGTAAAGTCATGCTGTTTAGTCATATCTGACTTTTTGTGACCCCATTTGTAGTTTTCTTGGCAAAGATACTAAAGTGTTTTTCCTTCTCCAGCTCATTTTACAGATGAGTAACTGAGTCAAATAGGGTTAAATGACTTGCCAGGGTCATACAGCTAGTAAATGCTTGAGGTTTGAACTCAGAAAGATGAGTCTTTCTGACTATAGGCCCAGCACTCTATCCATTGCTGCCTACCTGCCCTAAGTGAGGTCATCGAATCTTACTATTGTTAGTTCTATAATAGTAAAGCTAGAAAAGACTTTAAGGTCATATAGATACGAGTAGTTAACATAGGATGATGAATGCAGATAGACCTTGGTTTGGTAAGTTCACAAGTCTTGGCAGGAAGGAGTCAAATTGAGGCTTGAGAAGGCAGGGCAGTCCTTCCAATAATCCATTTCTCTCTGTTGCTTGTCTCCAGCTACTCACCACCTTCTTGGTCAGCCTCACCTCCTTATTTCCACCTATTGTTTCTGGGAGCATCATTTATTCTGCACCTTGGTCACACCTTTTTCTAAATTTCATAAATTCAATGGAAATAGTCATTGAGGAATTTGAAAGGTATCCCAGCTTTCTGCTGAGGGCTTTCCTGGGGACCATTTAATCAATTAATTGACAAAGATTTGTCAATGTTCCTGCAAGGAATTAGGACAGGGAGATTCCTTTCTCCTGGCCCTAGCTCAGTACTGCTGAGGGAAAGAAGCTCAAAAGAAAACCTTTTGCTTTTCTAAATTAGGAGGTGAGGGGTGAGGAAGTGAGGTCACAGAATCCTACAATTATAGCTATAATATATTAGAATTATGAAAGACTTTAAAGATCATATCAGGGAAGGGATATGGATTTCTGGTTCCTGGTTTTACTGTATCAGTTGTCACTCCCCACAATTTCAGAATCTGCTTGCTAGAAGGCATTGGATTTTCCAGTCTCCACTGGCTGTCCTTCTCATTCTCTCCATCCTCTCCCTGTCCCCCAAATCTGGCCTGTGATGTAAGAAGTTCTAGCATGGTGGAAATGGCGGAGGATAGAATGTTGGACTTGCACCCCAGAAGACTTGAGTTCCAATCCTCCTTCTGACATTTAATTTTGGTATATCCCTGGGCAAATGTCTGAACTCTCACACTCACTCTCCTTGTTTGTAAGGTGTTCGTACTTCCTAATAATAGCACCTACTTCACAGAGTTGTTGTGAAGATCAAATTAGATAATTTGTGAAAAGTTGCAAAGTGAAATGTTAGGTATTATTATTATTATTTTTTCTCTATTTGGGTTTTGTCTCCAGGGCTGCTTTAGTGTCCTGCCTCAAGTAGGGGCACTTGGATGAGCTCTCCATTTACTCTGGATGACAAGATTTGAATGTCACTTCTATCCACCTGGAAGATTTTCCTCCCAGTCCTTTTGCACTCTGGTGATCTCTGTCATCCTTGATGGACAATTCACTCTTCCCTCTTTCTGTATCCAAATACTTTGCTAAACCTAGTCTCACTCCTGATCCAATACAGAGATCCTATCCTACCTCCCCAGGATCTAATTTTCCACAAAAGATGTTCAAGAATGGAAAGGTCACCAAGCAGATACTCAGGATGACTCTGAGAATGACTTCAGCTCATTAATCAAGACCAGAGGTTCTGTCCATTTGAATAACATTTTCCTGTACTTTATGGATAAGCTATCATTAGAATAAAGAAGAAAAAAAATTGGTGAAAGACTCTCTCTCTCTCTCTCTCTCTCTCTCTCTCTCTCTCTCTCTCTCTCTCTCTCTTCTCTCTTTCATTCTCAGACTGTTTCCCCTCTCTCCTCTATCCCCTTTCCCCTCCCTTCTCTATCTCTACTTTTGTCTTTAATGAGACTTCATAGCCACTCATAGTGGGATGCTTCATCCACCCAGTTCTTGAAAGAGCTGTCTGACAAAGGCGTGGGAGGATTTCACCTGATAAAGAGAGAGCCAGGGAGAGAATTTCACAGGGAAATCTGTCAAGGAGCTTACGGAGTTGCCGAACCAACCCCACATGCCCTGTTGGCTGGGCTGTCAGTCTTTGGGAGAATAGAGAAAGAAAATCTTTAATTGCACTCACCACACAGATGACATTTTATGCCCATTCGGTGCCGTCTGCAGAGCTTTCTCAGTTACTTATAGAGAGAGGGGAGGGTTGGTTCTGGCTCTGTCAAGCCTAAGGTGGATTTGCCACTTAATAGGGGCAATCTTTACTCTGAGGCTTAAGGGTTACCAATTACTAGAGGAAACAAGTCTGTAGTTATTGTTATTTAGTAAAGCTTTATAGATATTTCAGATGCCACTAATTCTGAGTGTATTAACCTATAAAAGTGGGTAGGGACAGACATTTTTCAGCCAATCACAGAATCTCATAGATATAAAGGATCTCAGAGACCAGCTAGCCCAACTGTTATCCTGAGTGACATGCTCTTTTACAATTAATAAATCAGCAATCATTTATTAAGCTCCTACTGTGTGATAAGCAATGTGGACACAAACACAAAGCACAACATCACCAAAACTTTTTCTTCTGGCTCCTGCTAAAACACCACTGGTGAGGGAGCACCTATTACCTTCTGAAACAGTGCATTCCATTTTTAGACAGCTCTGATGGGCAGGGAAATTCCCTTCATTTTGAGTTAAGATCTGTCCCTGTCACTTTCGTTTATCCTTTCTTTCTACAGCAATAGATGACCTTTATGAGGGCGCTGACCACATCTTATCTAAATTATGCATTTCCTGTAGCCTTAGCATGGTACTATTCACACAGCAAGCATCTTGTAAAGGTTTAAATCAAATTGAAATCAACCCCAGGATGAAGAGTACACCCAAAGTCCTCATCAAACACCACTACCTTAGTTCCTCAAATTAGCAGAATCTTAAGGGAATGGAACAGAGAACTGATACGTTTTGGTGGAGGTTGAGGAGTGGTTGGTGAGGAATTGTCCCTGGTGCTACCAGAATGAAGGACTATGTAAGGAGGGGCAAGAGAGGACAGGGACCTTAAATAAATCAGGGAGGTAACAAACAGGAAGAGGGGGACAGAAAGGATCACTAGTGACAAACTTTTCCTACTTTACAATTTTGCAGAGTGCCAATGCTGATGGCATCAGAATTTGTAGTTCAAATTAGAGATCTTTAGGGGTGGCTAGATGGTGCAGTGAATAGAGCACCAGCCCTGAAGTCAGAAGTACCTGAGTTCAAATCTGGGCTCAGACACTTAACACTTACTATCGGTGTGACCTTGGGCAAGTCACTTAACCCCAATTACCCTGCCCTCCCCCCTCCAACAAAAAAGAATAAAAGATAAATAAAAACAAGTTAAAAATCTTTATAAAATAGATGATAATTTCTTGTAACATATACTGGCTTGCCACCCTGACTTTATTGTTTACAGAATGTTTTTGAACCAAACTGTGATTTTTCCTAAAGAAAAGGGGTGTGTCTTATTAGTTATCTCCTTTATAGAGCCTCACATAGAGCTGTTGAACAAATGCATGACCTACAGAAGTAAGGAAACAAGTGACCTCAGGCAGTACAATAATTATGTGAATTAACTGACTGTGACCGAGTTCTTGATATGCCTCAGCCTCAGAGTCCTCATCTGTAAAATGGGGGTACCAGTCAATCAAAGGCTGGGAGCTTTGTAAACTATAAGTTCAGACACAGAGGTGAGGGATGGCTCTGTGCTTTTGGTTTGCAGTAGGTTTTTGCAGTAGGTAACCCTACTGTAATGTGCCTTAGGAAAGGATAGGGTAAGGCATCCTCATTTAATTTGCCATGAACTGACTGATAATAGAGAAGATAATATGTTTCCCTTCATGTTCTGTAGATTCATAAACGCTCCTGACAGGGCCTTTTTTCACATTAGTGCCTTGGCTTGGACAATTGGAGCAAGATGAAAGGACAGAGGGGTGAGGTTGCTTCTGTCTGGTCTGTAAAGAAGAGCCCACCTGACAAGATGAAAAAGCAGGCAAAGGAAAAGCGGGTTTATCCAGATGGAAGAGAAGAGGAAGACGACAGAGAAAAAGAGAAGCCCTGTTTTCCATGGCCATAGAATGGCTTGACAGCTTTCTAGCTAGAAGCAAGAAAACTGGATGAGTTCAGGCTAGTGGGTGGTTTGTTTGCTTACGAAGCCAAAGGATAAATTAGCTGTGTGACAGATTTTTTGAGTCAGCCTTTGAATTAGATATTTCAATCTGTGCCAATACAGCCTGGGAGTCATGAAGGTGGGGTAGTTTGGGTTGTGTTTGCCTATTTTTGAGGGGCTAGTCTGTTCCCATGATGGTAATAATTCACATACATATCATATAGCACTTTACAAAATGTTTCATATTCATTGTCTCATTTAATTCTCACAACATCCCAGTGAGGTAGGCAGAGCACAGTTTGTTATCTCCATGGAATAGATGAGGAAACTGAGACTCAGAGAAGGTATGTGACCTGCCTAAGGTCATACAAAGAGTAAGGGGTGGAGCTGAGACTTGAACCCAGGCTTCCAAGTTTCTTCCCACTACATCACCATACTGTGTGAGACCCAAGAAATCTGGATCATATCATCTTCCAGTCAACTTCTTCATTTGACTTGTGAGGGAAAAATAGATCTAAAAAGATGAAGCAGGTTGCTTGCTCAAGAGTTTATAGCTATTAAGTAGCAGAACTGGAATACAAGCTCCACTGGTGTTTAGCAAAAATTAAATAGGGGAGTTTGGATTTCTGATGCTCTGGTTTATATGTAATCTCATTCATGGGTGGGTTCTGACCAAATTCTTCTTTGGTATTTTTTTTTTCTTTACACGTCCTCTGTCTTCTCCTATACAGGAGAGCTTGGACACAGTGGTGGTAGGGTGAAGAAGAAGGGTCTGGCTTTATTACTAGTGGCATAGGGCTCCTAGATCATCCCCTCCCCAGTTAAAAAAATTGCAGCCCCTGCCATTTACACCAGCTACATATTTTCAGTATGTATATACACAGATTATACATACATGTACAAATTCTATGATTATAGGAATCATACATAGATACATAGGTTATATACAAGTACATAGTATGCAACATCCCACAGCAATTACATGAAGTAGACTTCTACACACACTCTATTTCCTATATGTACTCTATTTTCTGTATCCCATCAGTTTGCCCTAAGATAGTTTATAACTTTGTGCTATAACAGCTAAACTATAGAAGGAGCAGTTTTCATTACTCCTAGACATCACATATCAACCTAGTCAGTCAGTTTTTTTAGAGGAAGAGCCTAAGACTCAGAGGGTACAGCAAGGAAAATGCCCATGGTTCTCTTTCTCCAAGTATCCAGAGATCTGGGCAACAATGATGCCTAAAAGAAAAAGAAATTAGCAGTCTGATCCAAGAGAAAAGAAAGGTCATGAGAGAGTGAGAGAAGAAGGAGGAGGGAAAAAGGAAGAGAAAGAAAGGGAGAGAAAGAAGGAGAGAGAAAGAGCAGTGTCCTTTCATCTGGCAAGTTCTTAGAGTCAGGATTACTTCTCCCCCAAATTCTCCCTTAGGAACCAGTTCTTCCTTTATTATGAAAAGATCTAGAATAGAATTCCTCCTCGTTGGTTCCTCTACCTTTGAAGGATGAATCTATTGTGATCTTCTGTCATTTCTGAGTACTCAGACCTCCTATCCTATATTAGAAAGCAGTTGTCCTCAAGACCATTGTTGGTTGTTTTTTTTTTTTTTTTGGAGGGGAGAAGGCAGAGCAATTGAGGTTAAGTTATTTGCCCAAGGTCACACTGCTAGTAAGTGTTAAGTGTCTGAGGTTTGGGTTTGAACTCAGGTCCTCCTGACTCCAGGGCCAGTGCATTATCCACTTCGCCACTTAGCCATCCCAGGACCATTGTTTTGATATCAAATATGGGTCCATGGATAATCTAGACAAAAGTATTTTAAAAAAATACACTGTAGGGGTCAGAGTCGGCAAGTGCTAATATTCCCCTGGGGAACGAAGTAATAGGTAGAAGAAGAGAAACTTCTGAAACCAGATCTAATCCTCCCTGTCTAAGCAGAGGTCCTTGTGAGACTAGGTCAATCCTGGTATTCTTTCCCATACCCCAAGATTGTCCTTAAATTCAACTTCTTCATCCAATTTGTTAATTCAGATCCTTTCCTGACTGGTCATCTTTTGGCACAAATTACTTAGCTCTACCTGGTGGAATCACTCTTCATGGGACCTGATTCTTCTACTCTTTCATGCTCCTACTTCCCCATTCACTTCAAAGTCTAACCATGGACAATAAGTCTTTGTAATTCATTGTCTTTGGGCCTGAACTACTCCTTGAAGCTATTTTGTGGATTGTCAGGCTATCCGATTTCTCAGCCACTTAATATGGGGTGACTCTCTACCAGGCCACTAACTAGCATTTTCCCAGATGCCAAGATTTATAATGGGTCTCTAGCTCTTGGCTTAAATGATTGATAGCAAATATGAATATTATGTCATCTGTTTATCTTTGGGTTTCTCTGAAGCAAAACTATAGCTGAATTGTAGGTTACCCTCAACTACTATCAACTGAGTAACATACTAGTCAAATATCTTTACATTTTTCCCATCCTCAGGAATTCCAATGTACACATGAACAGGCAGGTGTGGCTTTTACCAAAAATCACCATGTTTATAGAGTAAAACCTATGGCATTATTTCTGGTGGCATAAGAGACATTTATTAAAAAAGTCAAATATTGACTCCACCAGGCCTCTGCTTAAGCTTCAGTGGCCCCAGAATGTTCAGCATGCTGCAATTAAAACAGGTAGACATGAGAATTATAAGATCTACTTCTAGATTTCTTTATTCCTGTTAGGTCAAGCACATACCTCAATAGGTCTCAAATCTTGATCCTCGTCAAAATGAAACACTAACAGATACTTCTTCCATAATATCTCAGACTCTGTGGAAGCCCTCTAGTTCCTGGTTGGGTAGGCCTGCAAGTAACCAAGTCAAATGATCCATGTTTATTTTTCATGTTTTTCCATTCCCCTTCCAAAGACAAGCAATCTGTTGCATGAGTTCAGAGACCTGCTAGTATTAACACATTCTATACATGTAAGCCACTAGAGTCAGTAATCTCATCCTTTCATCACATTGAAGCACCAATTTCACATTTCACACATACATCCAATGCCATCAATGACCAGGAGACCCTGTTCTGTGTCAAATATAATACTTTCTCTTTGGCCCAAGTGTCAAAAAAATAACCACAGAGACCTTTCATAGACATGGATTGGCAAATTTTAGGCAATGTTAATTACTTTTTTAGATCTTATATTTGATTGGTTATATTTTTGATTAGTATTCTTTGAGTTTGATCACCTAACCAGTTCTGAATTAATCTAACTGTCCCATAATCTGGTTCACATCTCTCCAGTTTGTCTCAAGGATAATATGAAATACTCTTATCAAACACTTTGATAAAATCTGCATAAGCTACATATATAGCATTCTTCTGATCTACCAGACTAGGAATCCAATCAAAAAAGGGAAATAAGATTATTGTCCTATGCATTGCTCTCAACGAAGTCACACTGACTCTTTGTGACCAACATTTTCTTTTCTTGATCTTCACTATTTCTTTTTATTTCCCCAGGAATCCAAGACAAACACACTGGCCCATAGTTGGTAGATTTCATTTTCTTACCACTTTGCCGAATGAGGACAACTGAATTTTTGTAGTACTTGCCTGTTCTTCCCAATCATGTAACGATCATTGATGGTGGTTCACCAGTCACTTTAGTCAATTTTGTTTTGTTTCATTTTAGTACCATCAATCAGTGTTTTGTTTTGTTTTGTTTTTTTTGGTTTTGTTTTTGTTTTTGTGCCCAAGGAAGTATTTCCTCTAGGTCAGATGACATGAATTCATCAAGGGCAGCTGGGTTCTCTCTTATTATCATCATCATCTTACTTATCTTGGCTTTCAACTCCCCATTTGCCATTTTCATTCTGTACTTTTCAGTCCAAAGGTCATTCTCTTTGGCAGAGGAAACTGAAACAAAATGAGAAATGAGCAGTAATGTGGTCAGCTGATGCCATCCCATCTACCCTGAGTAGTGGAACCACTTCTTTGAACTTCCATTCTTCTTTCCTAATAGCTTAACCCAGGCCTCCATTTGTTTGGTAATTCACTTTTCTTGCTAGCCTTAGCTTAGTTTTGAGATTTAGCCCTCTTAACACTCACCTTACAGTATCTTACCATGCTTATGTATTTACCTTCTATTATGTGCCATTTTCCCATCTTTTGTACACATTTTTTAAAACAAACCTTGACTGGTGAGTTCTCTGTAGGTTCATATTGGTCTCTTTATACAATTCTTTCTCTTTTTTTGGTTCTCTTTGATATTTTTTCCCTTTGTGTCTTAAGAATATTGTTTCTGAGAGTTTTCTATCCCTCCTAGGGCTGACTTCCTTGAAAAATTTCTAGCCCACGGGATCCTATCTGTCCTGCCTCTGATGACTTTGAAATCAAATGCTTTCCTATTCTGGATTTCATGTCATTCTATGTCCAGTTTTCCTTTTAGGTGACAAATTCTAGGAGGGAGGGGTTACGTCTTGCCACAATTCCCAGCATCCCTCACTTAACCATCAGGTTTTTTCCCCTTTTTCATTAGAATAAGATCTAAAAGACAATTCCTTCTCACTGGTTCCTTCACCTTTGAAGGATGAAATTATCATTAAGCAACTCAAGAAGTTAGCTGTTCTGGTATATGTGTATAATGGAAGTCTCTCATTGGTACTATATGATGCTTCTAGCAGTGGTAGGATTGTGATCTCTTTTCCAAACTTTTCACATACAGTATTCCTCCCTCCTTCTCTCCTTTCCCCTTTTCCTCCTTTCCTTTTCTTCCTTTTTTCCTTTCTTTTCTTCCTTCCTTCCTTTTTTCTTCCTTCCTCCTCCCCTCTTTTCCTTCTTTCTTTTCTCCTTCCTCCCTCCCCCTTTCCTTTCTTTTCTTCTTTCCTTTTTCCTTCCTTCATCCTTCCCTCTTTTCCTTTTCCTTCTTTTATTCCTTCCTTCCTGTCTCTTTCCTTTCTTTCCCTTCCTTCTTTTTCTTTCTCTCTTCCTTCCTTCATTTCCTTCCTTTATTCTTTCTCTTTTTCTTTCTTTCTTTCTTTCTTTCTTTCTTTCTTTCTTTCTTTCTTTCTTTCTTTCTTTCTTTCTTTCTTTCTTTCTTTCTTCCTTCCTTCCTTCTTTCCTTCCTTCTTTCTTTCCTTCCTTCCTTCTTTCTTTCCTCCCTCCCTCCCTTCCTTCCTCCCCTCCTTTCTTACTTTCTTTCCTTCTTTCCCTTCTTTCTTTTTCTTTTTCTCCCCTATCTCACCTCAGGCTGGAAATGTAATGGTCACTTGTAGATCAACCTCTCTAGTGATCATCACAGAAGCTTTGATTTCCTCTGCTTCTGACCTGGTCCAATTTGCCCCTTCTTACACAGCCTGGCAGCCCTCTGCTTTTGAGGACTCACCATTTTGGGGTGGGACTTGGTACAGATACCAAATTGGCTTTAGCCCTTCTTTAACTTAGAACTCCTCAAGTGATCCACCAGCTTCAACTTCCCCAGCAGCAAGAATTAAAAACCTGTATCACCACTCCCAGCTTTTGTAGAATATTGCTACAACAAAACTGCTTTTGTCTCTCTCTATTGACTTTTGCCATGTTTAGTCCTTTCACTCCTGGAGTTCTCACACGAATATTCCTTTTTAACATACACTATCCCACATTCTGTTATTTTAATCTTTGTTTTGTTTTTTTTAACCAATCTCATTTCTTTTGAATAAAGTGTATTCATCCAGAGCACATTACAGACAGAGGTAGCACCCCATCAAGTTTCCTAGAAGAACAGATTTGCTTCTTGCATTAGGATCCCCTCATTCATTTTCTTGTTACCTAAACTATGCATTTTGGGCTATAGGTTTTGCTTCTGGCTCTTTTCTCAGATTTTTATCTCAAGTGGGCTTCTGGGAATCCCAACAGTTATTCTTCTTTCCATATTTGAGCTCCTCTTTGTAGCATCTGGCTTGATGTATACACAAAGATTTTCTCCCTCCATTAGACTGTAAACTCCTTGAGGGTAGTTTTTGCTCTTGTGGCTCTTTTTGAATCTCCAGTGCTTGGCACATAGTAGGTACTTCATAAATGCTTATTGACTGACTGTTTATTGCTTGACTTGCCTCCTATCTCTAAAGCATGCAGCATCTTTTAAATGATATTCTTGTTCCATAGGCACACCTCCCTACTTTACTGCCATGTCAATGTTCCTTGACGAAGTTCCATACACATCACTATCAACAGCCTTCCTGTATTTGGGCAGTCATGGTGGTTACTCACTGAATAACCAAGGTATACAATGTTCTGCAATGTTCATTACTATCTTTGCATATTTGTGCCATTATTGCAGAAAATGTAAATCCCCCCAAAAAAACATAATCCTGGATGATTCCTCCTCCTGGTGTAATATATGTCAAATCCTGACTTCTGCCTCATGGATCAGATTTAATTTTTTTCTTTTAAGTGAGGGAGCTCTTTCTATGTATGGTTCATGCTTCTAATCAGCATCTCTGGGATTATCAAAATCTTACTCATGTCACAAAAGGATCCTGAACTCCCCTGCAAGTACCTAGGCTTACAAAGGTATTAAATATTAATGTAGAACAAGTTTGCTTGATCCAGTAAGGAAAACAGACAGGACTCCTTTCTATCTTTGCCCTTAGTGAAACAATTGAGAAAGTCTTTTCTGACAGGCTATTTCACTCCCAAGACATTTAGTTGCTATGAATTCTCAGTACCCCCTGGTGGAGTTCCTTCATTGCTAATGGAATTGTGGCCCTATGACAAGTACGGGTTCTTCATTGCTGGTGCAAGCCCAGGTTTCACATGTTTCTTCTGCCTTTGGTGTGTTTGCATAGCTTCAGCTAGCTTAGTAATTCCCTGAGTCTGATGTCCTGGTCTCTCAAAATGGTAATAGGAGATTGAGGATTCCTCACTCAGGTTCACACCCAACCTCGCTCCTACACACTGTTAGCATGGCTTTCCATTTATTGTATGGGTGTCTTATTTCTCTCTAAGTGTCCCCAAACCCCTGGGATCATACCATCATTACTGTATGGAACTCATAGTGTTGTCTCTTCTTGAGGTTTCCATATACCTTGTATATGGAGGGAAGGAGGGGCTGATTCCTGTCCAACTGGATTATTCCACTATATGTACCTGGAAGATGCACAGTCTCAAGGGAAGGAGATAATTGAACTGAATGGTGAAAAATATCATCTTAGACTCACGGACAAATAGCTGGAAGAGACCTCGGAGAACATTTGGTTCAACCTTGGCTGTTTCCAGTTCCTAATTATTCTCTCCATCCTGATGCTCAAGTTGAACCTTTTTCTGTTTACTAGAATTCACAGCCTCCATTCATTTAACTCAAAATCAGAGACAACTACAGAAGTTTCTATTTGCTTAAGAAACATGGACCTTGTTGGGTCAGCATAGGTTTGATGCCAGGGTATAACTCTCCAAACTTCTCTTTTCCCAGCTCGGGATGACTCCATTCCCAAGGCATCTCTACTCACAACCTTCACCTCCTCCTCAACTCCTACCCTTTAATACAGACTGAAGAGGGAAACTGGGAGGGATTCCCTTTGATGACTTTGGACCTCTCTCTATTCATGTGATTGAAAAAAACTCTCCTCAATTGTCTGACCTAGGATCACAGATTTAGAGCTAAGGAGACCTCAAAAATAATCTAGCACAACGTCTTCATTTACTAGATGAAGAAACTGAGGTCCATAGAGGTCAAGTGACTTGCCAAAGCCAGCAGAGGTGGTAGGGTGCAAAACAATTTGATTCGAGGTCCAACATGTCCCTGTTGCCTTTTATATTTTAAAGAACATTTACACATATTGCATCTTTTTATCTTCAAAAACCTGAGAGGCAATAACAATATCTAGCACTTAAATACTGTATTAGGGTTTGCAAAGAGCTTTACACATATAATTTTGTTTGACCCTTACAATAGCCCTGGGAAGCAGGTGCTATTGTCATATCCTTTTTACAGGTGAGGAAACTGACATTGAGAGAGGGTTAGTGACTGGCTTAGGGTTTTAAAAACTAGTATCTGAGGTAATATTTGAACTCAGATCTCCCCAACGCCAAGTCCAGAGGACTCCTAGCAAGAGAGGGCTTTTTACTTTTATTTTACAGAGAAGGCAGAGGAGAAGTAACTTGTTCAAGGTCAAATAGCTTGTTGATGGCAGACCAGGGGGAGAATATGGCTCTCCTGACTCAGCCCAGTAATCTTGCCACTAGACTTCACAAACTCTCAGTTAAGATTTCCAAGGGATTTAGGTTACATTTAGACTGACTATACATACAAGAGTTCATTTTTGTTAGCCACTCACCTCCCCCCTTTTAAAATACCTTGAGATTCTCCTCAAGAGGTCATTGGAGATGTGATAAATCCTCCTGTCGCCTGGGGCCACGGGAGAATTACCTGATCGCTGAGCTATTTTCTCCCCCAAGACGTCTCCTCTTGCTAACCAGCTACTACTAAAATACTTGGAAATATTTCCAGTTATTTGCAGTACTCCTTCCTTCCATCACAGTGGGAAATTGGTGTCAGAACATTTTTCAACTTAGAGTTGATAGAAGGGAGTTGTGCTGGGGCCATGAAAACAGATTTATCCATTTCATCCTGCGTTTGTGAAAGCTATCTCTGTGCTGTGATTCCCTCCCTACCCCTTACCCCTCCATCTCCAGCATCCTCAGGACTCTTGCTCTCTTCTCTCTAAATAAAGGCGGTATTACAGAAAGGTAGAGTGGAGAGGGCGCTGGTTTGGGAGTCAGGAGACTTGGCTCTGGCATTTATTAGCTTGCATTCTTAGAGTAATCATTTCTTTTCTCTGGGCTTCAATTTCTATGTCTGCAAAATGGGTGTTAGAATATTTGTGCTGCCTACCTTGGGTATTATGAAGATTTGCAAACTTCGCAAATTTTAAAGAGCTATATAAATAGGAGTTTTTATTATCAGAACAATGAATGAAAAAATAGTGAATGAATAAGCATTTTGAGAGCAAAATGTCTCAACAATGCGTGGAAAGCACCCCCCATATTAGGTTTCTAACATACATGTAAATCTAATCAGGAAACTCTGTCCTATGTGGTTTGTATAGTTGTCACCTGCTGAAAGGGAGGAGGTTGGGTCCGATGACCCCGCTTGGTCCTTTCTGTTTCTGGGATTCCATTTTGCTGTGAAATATGTTGCTGACATTATGTGGATTCTGAGCACTGTCGCCTCTCCCATAAGCAATTGTAGAAGGCACACAAAGTCACGTGTGCCTTCTGTCAATGCCAGGGGGTTATATACCCAGACTGCCTTTGGTTCATGTTAACCCAATCACTCAAAGCATCAGCACTTGTCCAGAGGAAATGCTATAAGGAGACTCCATTTCCTCTGCCATCCTCCCTGCTGTCTTATCATTGGCAATTTAGCCTCTATCTGATTGCATCTGCTGGGTAGGCAACTTCAGGGAGACAAAGGCGTTTCTGGGGGTGGGATGGCTCAAGAAGCTGCGGGAGGCTTTTCTGTGCCTCACTGCTAATAAAGTTGATTAGATTGACAAGTCTCTCCTGTTTTGTCACCGATGGCTCTTGTCCCTATTTTGATATATTACTGCCACATCCACCTGAGTCAGTAGCAGAGATTAGCTTAAATTAAAATGTGCATTGCTCTGAGGCCATAGTGGTAGCAGTCAGAATAACTCCCTTCTTTACATAGTGATGGGAGGCTAGCCAAATGCTGTCCATCTCTTGTGCCAGGTAGGGAAGTCGCACATTACCAGAGAGAAGGACTAACTCTCCTTATTCCCAGAAAGAGGGAGGGTTTCACCGTTCCCTCCTGCATCTGGGGAGGAAAGTCTGCCTTGGTGGTGGGCAGTAAGAAATCATTGAGTGTATGGTGACATAGGAAGTTGGATGTGTCTCTGCCTGTCTTTGGAGAGTAATAAATTTTGAAGGAGGCTAGGTCTTTTCAGGCAGCTGGAAACGTGAGCAAAATTATCAGCAATCTAGTACTGATGTTATCTGATCCCGATGAGCTTTGGGGGAAATGGGAAATGTGTTTTTTATTGATATCTTTTGTTTTTATATTCCCTACATTTCCCAATGTATCCCCCTCTTTTTCTCTTCTTCCCCTCCTAGAGAGCAATGACTTATACCAATTGGTGAGGGGAGATGCAGCTAACCCCTGGGATTAGGGTTTTGTTTTTTTGGAGGGTGGGAGGGTTTTCAGGGAGGGGTAGTTAGAAAAGGCACCTAGTAAGTCAGAATGTGCACAGAAAATGCCCATTATGTTTGGCACTGGGTCTTAATATTCAAAACAATAAGAACTGGAGGGTATCTTAAAGCTCATTTAATCTAATCCCCTGATTTTACAGATGAGGAAACTGAGGCCCACAAAGGATAAATGACTTGTTTCATAGATAGGGTCTGAGTCATAGAGTTCATATTCCATTTTGGTCTTCTTGCTCCAAATCCAGGGCAACGCCACCCATTCTAAGTTAGATTCCTTCCAAGGTCTCTTTGTTGCTGAGACCCCTGACCTTCAGGGTCCATGACTTCAGCAGATGATCTGTCTGATTGCAAATGCAGGCCAGGAATCAAGAAGTTGGAGCCTCCTAGCCAGATGTAAAGTCGAGTTTCCTATAAAAAGTTAAAATTTGTTACATTGATTTTGAGGGTGGTAAGGGAGGGAGGAGATAGAGGAAAAAACAAAACAAAACAGAAAACAGCCAGAAGCTTCCATTCCTGTGTGATTAAAAACCAACCTTGAGATATAGCTACTCTGTTTCTTTCCACTGGAAAAAAATTCAAAAACCAACCCAACCCCTACCAATCTCACACACCTGCATGCAATAAAGCCAGCTCCCCAAACCTTTTTTTTCTTTTAACTATTTTTCCTTATTAAACTGGAACCAGGTGAATCCCCATTGGCCTATTGATTCCAGAATTAGGCTGTGTATCAAAAATATGAAAATACAAATTGTTTCTGGGAGAAATGACTCTATATTGTTTCTTGTCTCCAGAGTCTCAGAGAGTCTCTAGGGCTCCAAGAGTAAGTAGACTGAGAACCAGATGGTCTTCTTTGTCAGAAAAGATTTTTTGTTTTGTTTTCTGGAAGGAAATATTTCAAAGATGGGCTTAGGTTCTCCCCAGTTATGAAGTCCCCTTCTTGAGTCTGCATGAAACTGTTTTAGAAATACCCTTGTGTCTATGCATCTTGCCCATATGTTGTTTACTCTCAGCAAGGCTAGGGTTCCTGAGGGCAGGACCCGTGATGTCAGGTTTTTTGACTTCCTTACTACTGGGTTCATTACAGTGCTCCAGAATTAGTGTTCTGACCTCTCTGGTATCTTTTTCCCCCTTCCCCCATCCCAAGCCCCACACTCAGTGTCTTTTCTTTGACCATGTCAAATTTGTGTTTTCTCCATTGGTTATCAATAAGTCATTAAATCCATTCCTAGGTTTCACTGGTGGGGAAGAAGCTTCCCTGGAGCTCCTTTAAGTACCTTCTCTCACCCCAAGTCCCCACAAAGGCAGCAGAGAGTAATTAATTTCTCCTTATTTTCTATCCAACTTGGCCATCTCAGTTGGACTGAGGAATGGGTGCTGAGAAAGAAACTCTGGGAGAATAGGACAGCTTTCTCAGCACATTGCCTAAATGCTTTTATCAGATAATCTTTTATTTTTTTCCTGCATAGTGTAGTTAAAAGTAGCCCTGGACCCAGTATCAAGAGACTTGGGTTTGGTTTACAGATTGTTCATTTACTAGATATTTGTTCTTGGGCAAATCCTTGAACCTCAGTTTCCTTATTTGTAAAATGTGGGAGGTCCAGATAGAGGATTTCTATAGACTTTTACAGCTTTGACATTCTGTGATTCTGATTCCTTTTTTTTTTATCAGTCATCTGAAGTAAAATGAGTTTCTCCCTTACTCTCTGGGCCAGGTGGCAGTCAACAAATCCTCATTCTCTTAATTCAACAGAGATGTGGGCAGGATCTTAAAGCCAAGGGTCAGTATATTAACATTAAAAAAAGATTCACAGGGTGAAGGCAATGTTTTAACTCTGGGGGATACAGCTCTATGATGGGGTTTCAGAACCTGTGGCAAACTGGTGAATGAGAGATTTCTGAGCATTCCTGAAGTCCCTCAAATTGCACCCTGTAGGCAACCATCTAGTCTGATTATATGTATGGTCAGTCCTGCCATTACCCTTTCCTCAGCAGAGTCCCAGAGAGGAAACTTATTAGTTATGTGATTCTGGTCAAATCACTTGATCCAATTCAGCAAACATTTATTAGTGAATTACTATGTCCAAGGTACTGTGACCATCTCTGCTTTCAAGATTACCTGTGTTTAGGGGTTACAATATGCAGATAAAAGTAATTTCCAGAAGAAAGAAGAATTAAAAACTTGGAGATCAGCAAAAATTTAATTTAGGAGATGGGTTATTTTTTGAAGCATCTATGTCAATAGAGTGTAAGGTCAGGCTCTATGCTCTGAAGCATAGTTCAAAGCAGATTAATCTGCTAAATGGGTATAAAAATACTTATGCTACCTACTTCAGAGAGTTATTGTGAGAAAAGTGCTTTTATAAACCTTAAGGCATTAAATTGTCCACTAAGAAAAAATATCATGAGCTCATGAGACATGCACTGCAATTGGATTTATTACAAGAAAAAGACTCCTACATATGGGAATTCCTTATACCAAGGCCTCCAGTAGTGCAGGGAAAGCCTTGGGTATTTAAATTACAAGGAAAAGGGGAAGTCATAGGGAAGGGTTAAAGGACTAACACTCTCCCAAAGGGGAGGAGAAAGGCAATGGCAAAAGCAGCATTCTTTTCCTTTGGAAACATGAAGATAAGATGGTTTGCTTATCTACAAGGGTCCCAGCTGCATAAATAGTTTCTGAGTCTGGTGTAGACTGACTGGCCCCCATCTTGACTCCCAAGGACACACAGAAAATTCAGCTTGGGATGCAAACAACAAATTATGTTGGCTGAGGGTGGAGGGAGGAGCTTTATCCTTGATATATTTTGGGTTTCCTGCATACCCCAGGTTCAGTGTGACTGGAAAATATGGCAACTCAAAAAGGCAAGTTTAGGGGGTCTCTTAGCAAAGTTAATGTGAGCTATTAATATTATCAATACATAGGTAAAGATCATTTGTAAAATTTGATGATATGTGCACCCAAGTAGTAGAAAGTAAAGTGTTAGATGTGATCCAAGAAAATGAACAAAACAATTGCATACTATATACAAAGTACTGTGCTAAATGCTGGAGATAAAACATGGGAAAGTGAACCAGTCCTGGCTTACAAGGAGCTCACATTCTGACATGGGAGACAACACACATGGGAAGTTTCAGTGCAAAGTTAGTTAGGCCCCATGGTCCTTAGGGAACAGCAGTAAAAACCGATATTAATGCCTCTTCTTTAATGTCATTTTCATTGAGAAAATCCTATCAGTTTCTGATTTTGAACCATTGGACAGTGCCAAGGACTTTGGTGGTAAGAACTTTCCTTATTGGGGATTTAGTAGCTGTGACTACAGCACCTGTAGAAATAATTGCAGGGTCACATACATCTCTGTGGTGTTGCATCTTGGGTTGATTGTTGTGGGAGCTGGGCTAGACAGGACTGGTGGTCTGGGGGGGGGGGTACTATCAGTCCCAAAATTCTTGGGCTTATCTGCCCATAGGAAGTGTTTGCTCAGCAGCTAGTGGTGGTGGTGAGGAAAGTAGGCCCCTCCTCCACTGTGATTACTCCCCTTGATAAGTGTTGTGGGGCCCAGATTAGAAGCAAGGCAGATGATCTGAAGAGCACTACTATTTCCAAAGCTCTTGGGTTCAGGGTCTTGGACTGTCTCCACTGGATTCTGAGGCAATGATGTGGTCAAGGTGGTGGTAGTGGTTTTGACCTGCCTGGGAAATATGATCCCATCTCTCCCTCCAGGTGCCTCGCTGCCTCAGTTTACCTGAATTGCCTGCTCTATGGGTGTGGTAAGACTGACTGTTTCTCCATAGAAATTGCTTCCCTGGATATTGACTTCAAGGCTTGATGTGGAAGCAGGTATTTTTAACTGGTGATGTCAGGAGATTCTCCCTGGAGGAAGTAGTATTTGAAGTAGTCAGTGTGAAGGGAGATCCTCTTTCAGGCACTCGGAACAGTGAGAGCAAAAGTTTGAAGATGGGAGAGCTCAGGAGGATTTTAGAGAATCATCTTGATTGGCTGGACACATAGAGTCTATGGAGGGCAGTAATTCAAGATGAGCAAAGCTTGGATGGCACCAGGTTAGGGAGGGCCTTGAACATCAGGCAGAACATTTTAAACTTTAACACAAAGGGGAGGTTAGAAGAAAGCAGACTTCATTCAGTTTTCACCATCTCTTTATCATGGTATGGCCCTAGGGTCCAGGCACTTTTAGACTTGTTTGCAGAACTGAAACAGTGAACAAACATCTTAGTTCAGATCAGTTCCTTTCAACTCCATTGTTGCCTCCCTTGTCTCCGAAAGGGTTATTCTTTCTTGGAACCCATGGCTACCAACTTTGAAGAACACTTGGTCCCTTTCTTAGGAAAAAGGGCATCTGATGGTTTCCATCTATGTAACCCCTTGAACTCAGCTCAGCAACCAAGCTGAGGCCTCTGCCCAAACCAGGAGGAGAATGACTTATCTTATGATTACTTCTCTGCCCCCACCTCCTTGGTTACAGCATTCTACCTAATAGCTCATATAAAGATTATTAATCACTTGGAACAGCTACATCAGCTGGAGCTGTGACAGAATGGGCTCCAGATTTTGGTATTACAGGCTGCCACAGACGTGCTCAGCATTATCTTTTCATAGCATCATCCCACAGGCCACCCTGACTCTCATATTCCCGCAGTGGAACAAGAGCTATCAACTTCCTAAGAATTTCCTAGCATCTCTTCTTTTTGCAAATGAGTCCCAGCTATTGTGGGGGCACAGAGCTAGGGGTCAGGAGAGGTGGGTCCAAATAGGCACACTGATACCTGTGACCTTGGGCAAGTTGTTTCCTCTCACTGGGCCTTAGTCCACATCTGTATAAAGGAAGAGTAATTAGATAATAATCTAATTTAACTCTGACAGCCTCTGAATGATTGGTCCTTTGCCTAGATCAGCCAGTCATTTCTCCTAGATGAGAGTGAAGCCATCCTTTAGAACTAAGAACAAGGTGATCTTGCAATCTAGTAGGGTGGGCATCCATCCATTCACCTGCCCAGCCATGTATGTATCCATTAATCCATGCATCTATTCACTCCTTCACAATTTATTAAGCCACTACTGTATGCAGAACCAGGCAATAAGGCAGAGGAAATACTCATTTTAGCAGTATTACCATTTATGATTACTTGACTATTTCATGTCTATCAATGATCAGGTTTTAATTGAAAAACCAGCTTGTGCCAAGAAATGAGCTAGGGGATATGGACAATACAGAAAAACAATTCATCTCCATCCTCAGGGGAAATAAAATTCAAACACTTGGAAAACAGAAACAATGGTACATAATTAAGACCTTCACATACCAAGTACTTAGTATGTCAAACTTTTAAGAGTAATAATAGGTATTCTCTCACAGCATCTTTGTGAGATAGATTATAATTATTATTATTATTATAGGTTGATATAATAATTATAGATTGAATTTCTATATGTCTTTAAGGTTTCTCTCTCTCTCTCTCTCTCTCTGTCTCAGTCTCTGATTCTATCTGTCTTTCTCTGTCTCTGTCTCTGTCTGTCTTGTCCAGTCTTTAATTTGTTCAGTGTTGAGGAATTTCTTTGTGTGGAAACTCCTTCCCCTCTGCAGATCAAGTACATCTTCTACCCCTTAGAGTCTTAGGAATTTTGCCCATGGTCACACAGTTGGTATGTCAGAGGCAGGACTTACACTCAGGCCTTCCTGATTGCCTCTATCCACTTTACCATGCAACCTTTCGATGCAAATACTATTGCCTCCATTTTCCAGATAAGGAAACTAAGACCCACATGGATTACACAAATTCTTCGTGGCTGTACACACAGCTGTGAAGTGGCAGAGCTGGGATTTGGGCCCAGGCTCTCTGGATTAAAATTTGGCCGTAAATATCTAGCAATTGAAACCTAGAAGTTTCTCCGAAGTTCTGCACCGTTGTGGCTGTTGATCCTTTGTTGTCGAAGAAGACCCATGTCATCACGGGTGATGTGTTGACATGCATGTGAATTAGACTTAAGTGAGGCAGAGCTGCACAGAGTTGTCAGTCTCCCTCTCTCTTCCAGAGTCATCAAAGTCCAGTGGCAAGACAACTGATGATGGCCCAGGATGCCATGGAAGACCTTGGTGTTTTCTATGCCTGATCAAGTTCTAAGTGCTCCACAATACCTGCTTCAGCTGCCTTCATGGCCATTGGAACACACTGTTCTCATATACCCATTCCACCAGGGGAAGTCTTCACATGCTGGGGGTATATACCGCCCCCCCGCCCAACTCTATCAGTTACCCTTAACTTGGTTTAGCCTGCCTGCCAAGACAGTTTGAGCAGAGTGTGGCCACGACACATGCTATAACTTCTTGGAGCTACAGTGAGAGTTGGGTGAATCAGTTGACCACCAAAGGTAGATGAGCAGCCCTGAAAGGGGTCCAGCAAGTCCTCACACCAGAGGTGCTAGTGGTCCCTGAACACCCCATACACCCCACATTGTTACATAGCAAATAGGCTTCAGAATGAGGATTTTAATACAGATCTCCCAACTCAATCCAACACTCTTTCCATTATGCCATGTTGTCATCTGCCCTCCCAGTGGCCACCCCACCCCATCTCCTCTAGAACAGCACCCTTCCTTTGTACCAGCATTCCAGAAACCATGTTTTCCCTCCCCACCCATGGGGATTAATTCATTCAGCTTTGGAACTCTTCCCCTGGGGTTCAACAGCATTGATTTGGGGGGATGAATGAGTATAAACTCACTAAACCACTGTATACCCGGATGCATCTTACTATCTCCTTTGCTGCCACAAACTCTCCTCCCCTCCTTGCCACCTCCAAACAAACTTCATTTTATAGAAACAGCAGTCAAATCAATTCTACCATTGCTTCTGGAAAGAAGATGATAACCACCTACCACTTATAGCTCACCTCACCATGCTGTGACTCCCCAGGCCAAACCCCTCTTTCCTGGCCTCCTTGGGAAAACATTCCATGTGTTCTTCTCCACCACCCTCCATTAAGATGTAAGTCCTTAAGGGCAGGGACTCTTTTTCTATTTTTATTTCTAGCACTTTACACAGTGCCTGGTACATAATTGGCCCCTAATAAATGCTTTTTTCACATCAATCAGTTAATTCATATTAGAGAAGGGTGATATCACTAGAGTAATCAGTAAATGCTTTATGGAAAAGGTGAAATTTGAGCTAAACCTTGAAGGACAAGTAAGATTTGGATTATGCAGAGAAGTAGAAGGTGATTCAAGGAAAAAAGTGTAGAGGTGAAAATGAATACAGTGTATGTGCATGTGTATATGCACGTGTGTGTGTGTGTGTGTGTGTGTGTGAGGTATATGGAAAAGAGAAACTTGGAGGAAAGACATTGTATTGGGGATCAGTGAAAAAATGGTGATATAAGTAAGTCAGATTTTGGAAAGTAGCACAGAGCAGAGGCAAGACCACTGAGTTTGGAATTAGACAACTCCAGGTTTGAATTTTAGTTCTAGAATGTACTTTTTACCTGTCTGACTTTGGGCAGATCAGTTCCTTTCTCTTGGCTTCTATTTTTTATAAAACAAACTAGTTTACTAGCTTCCTTCTGGATATAAATCCCAGAATCTTCAGGATTCTTGACTTCCCAAAGGGACTGCAAATTCCTACATAGCTAGAACCATATTTTGTCCCTTCTTTTGGATCCTCTAGAGTACCCAACCCAAGCCCAGGCCCTTAATAAATCCTTAATGAATTCTTGTTTCATCTAACTGAATGGACTAGAGTAGATATAAGCAATAGAATAAGACAGCAGAATGTAGTGGAAAGAGCGCTGGTTTTGAAGCTGGAAAGACCTAATTGTTTCAATCATTTCCTGCCTTTACGACCTTGGACAAGTCATTGACCTTCTGTATGCCTGTTACCTCAGCTGTAAGATGATGAGGTTGGATTTGTTGACTTCTAAGGTTCCTTCTAACTCTAAATTCATGAAGCTGTAGAATTATGATGGGAAAATAAAATGTTCATTCCTTTGGGGCACTTGTGCACCTAGTAATCTCATTCAAAATTTGTAAAGTGATTTGTAAACTTAAAGCACTATATAAATGCTGCTGCTGTCAACTTCAGGCTAGTGATGGATTTTTATAAAATTCCCAAACCCACTTTTTAGAGATGTTGGAAAGGGGAGCTTGTTCAGGAATTGGTTGAATTAGATGACCTCTGGGGTCAAGATTCTAGGATGCTGTGAATGCTCTATCCTTCAGTTGAGATCCTTTGTGGGTTCTGTCCCCTGTGCCCCCTTTCTCCCCCTGCATGCTTATCCACCTGCTGTTCCTTAAAGTCCACAGCCACTGGCCATTAATACTTCTGTTGGTTTCCCCAGTGAATTATCACGCTCCTCTGCCACCAAAGATGTTACTTCTATTGGGAGCATCTGGCAACATCTTTAATTTTATCTAGTTTCTTCTGTCTCTGAGCAACATCCTGAAGGGAGCAGCTGGCACCAGATATGGGGAGATAGACTATAAAGAAAAGGGCTTTAGTTTGCCCTTGAATTCTTTAGATTAAAGCTTTCCTTCATGCTTGGGGTGAGAAGGCTCAAAAGGGAACTTCACAGGGGGTAATTAGGGAGTATTACAGACACACAATGCTGTTGTTGATAACTAGGCATGAGGGGAATGCTGGAATTTCAGAGGTCAGACGGACTTAACAGATCATTGTATAATGCAGACCTGAGCTAAAATCTTCTCTACAATATTACAAATATCCATCCAATCCCTGCTTGAAGACCTCTGGTAAGAGAAAAGCTAAGACTTTCTGAGGCAGCACTTAGGAATACTCTCTCTCTCTCTCTCTCTCTCTCTCTCTCTCTCTCTCTCTCTCTCTCTCTCTCTCCCGTCTCCCTGTCTCTTCTTTGTTCTTCCTTCCTTCCTTCCTTCCTTCCTTCCTTCCTTCCTTCCTTCCTTCCTTCCTTCCTTCCTTCCTTCCTTCCTTCCTTCCTTCCTTCCTTCCTGTCTTTCTTCTTTTGCACTTTGCATATATTATTTCATTCTCACAACAACCCTGGAAGGTAGGTAGGTTGCAATTATTATCTGCATGTTACAGATGAAGAAACAGAGGCAAACATTTGTAAAATTTCCTGTGCCCAGGGTTATACAGCTACTAAATGACTGTTCAGATTTAAATCCAGGTCTTCCTAAGTCCAGATCCAGCACTCTATCCACTGTACCACTTAGCTGTTCAATGTTAATATTCTTTCAATAAACAAACATTTATTAAGTGTTTACACATCAGTCCATGTGCTAAGTTATGAGGATGCAAAGAAAGGTGAAAACAGTCACTGCCCTCAAGGAGTTTGCATTTTAATAAGAGAGACATATAAATAAATGGAGGCATATCCACACATCCATAAATGGATACACAAAGAGTAAATTCAGGCAGCTAGGTGGTTCAGTGAATAGAGCACTGGCCCTGGAGTCAGGAGGACCTGAGTTCAAATGTGACCTCAGACCATTGACACTAGCTGTGTGACTTTGGACAATTCACTTAACCCCAATTGCCTTGCCTTCCTTCCCCCCTCCCCTCCCCCCCAAAGAGAGTAAATGGTAGGTGACTGTAAGCAGAGAGAGCTTTAGCAACTCAGAAGGCCTGGCTCAGGGAAAGCATTCTATACTTAGTTCCTGTCTGACTTTGGGCAGCTAACTTCCCTTGTAGTACGTACACATAGTCTGGAATTTATATCCAGAGGGAAGCTAAGAAACTGTAGTCTGTGTAGCCCTTATTTTATAAATAAGGGAGGCCAAGAGAAGGGAAGTTATCTGCCCAGTCAGACAGGCAGTATGTATAGGTGCAGAGGTGACGTTTGAGCTGAATCTAGAAGAAATTCGGGGATTCTACAAGGCAGATGAGGAAGGCAAATGTTCCAAGAATCAAGTATAAAATCTGTCTCTGCAACTTGTACCTGTTGCTCCAAATTCTACCTTATGTCCAAGCAGAACAGTTCTAATTTATCTTTCAAACTCAGCTGTTCAAATGATGGAAGATAAGCATCGATACAGGGAACCCTGAGGTGAGGAACTCTCCCATTGGTGACTTCCTTCTACAGTTAGCTCCAGTCTTTCCTTTTGTACCACATTTGTACAGAGCTGTTTCCATCTCCCCCACCCCCCACCCCCATCATGAGCTTTTTGAGGGCAGGGACTGTCTTTTGTCATTCTTTGTACTCCTACTTCTTAACACAGTACTGACACAGAGTAGGCACTTAATAAATGCTTATTGATAAATTGACTTGACCTCCTTTGCAACTAATAGGCTTAAACAGTTGCCTAGAGCACTGAGAGATTAAGTGACTTGCCCTGGGTGATATAGAATATATGCCAGAGGTAAATCTTGAACACAAGTCTTCTTGATTTTAAGGCTAGCTATCCCCTGAGCCATACTGCCTCTTGTGTTTCACCAGCATCTTCTCTTTTCCAGCTGAAGCTTGAATAGTATGGTATTCAGGGCAGCAACACTGACAAATAAATCAGCTATAAACTGTCCACAACTTGGTGCCCCATTAGTTATAAACAGCTCCTTTTCCAACGTGGTATAGTAGAAAAAATACTGGACCTAGAGTCAGGGATCTGAATTCAGATTCTGACTGTGCAACCTGTGAACTAGGTGACTTTGACCAGGTCACTTCTCTTTGCATTCTTGTTTCCTCCTCTGTACAGAAAGATTTGGACTATATTATCTTTAAAGTTCCTCCAAGAAAGCCCTAATGTTGCTTTTTAAACAACTGGTAGCCAGTTAAAGCATGTTCTGTGAATGAAATACAGGAATGTTTTCAGTTGCAAAACGTATCACAACAGCAAACAAAAATTGGGGAGGGAAACAAAGGCCCAGGGAAGCTGAAGGAATAGGAAGACCAGCATGTAAGGTATGCGTTTTATTCTATTGATATGGAAAAGCTTGTCTGGCAATTTGAGAAATGTTAGGTGGAGATGTGAAAATGAGTAATAAATTCTTGTTCAAACATTTGTAATAATTACTTGGCTGGTAATAAAAGCAATTTTTAAAATACCTCCAGTAAAGTTACTTTTTGAATAACCATAATTGTTTTCTGAGTTGTTTCAAAAACTAAATTGTAGAAGAAATCTTTGTTTTGTTTTTGCTGTTCTGTTAGATGGGATGTTGGGCAATATCCAACGTCTTTTCTCAGTTTCAGTCACATCTAAAGAATTTTTTGATTTGGGTAGGATTCCTCCCTCTTGAAATCTTTATAATTTTCATACTGATGATGTTCTTTGAAATCTGGGAACCTGCCCTAAATATATCATTGACCATCACAAAATTAGAGTTGAAGGAAGCCTCACTAGTCCAACCTGCACTGAATAGAGATCTCTTGTACACCAACACTTGACAAGTGATGCGTCAGTCAGCTAGCATTTATTAAACAGCTATAATGTACAATGTATTGTGCCAAACACTAGGGGTACAAAGAAAGGCAAAAGGCAGTGCTTGCTCCCAAGGGACTCACAGTCTGACTGGATAGACAATGTGAACAGGTATGTATGACAAGGACAAACTGGAAATTATCAGCAGGAGGAAGGTAGGGAATCAGAAAAGGCTTTTTGCAGAAGGCAGGACTTTAGCTAAGATTTCAAGGAAGGAAACCAGGGAATCTACAATGTAAAGATGAGGAGGAAGAGCATTCTAGGCATGAGAGATCATTTAGTCTTTGATTGAAGTCATTGGGAACCCACTATTCCACCACAGACTGATACCCATCTTTGTACTTTATTGGTCATCTCATCTCCTATGTCCTCTTTCTCTGTTTCTTAATAACTTTTCTATTTTTGCCTTAAGCTATACCTGGTCAATGGAAAACACATTTTTAAAAGAGTGAGTATCTAGCATATCCCATAGGTGGAAATCTGTTCATTGAAAAATCTTGGAATGGCCAGATGGGCCTGCCCACATGGGAAATTACTTAAGGTCTTTCAAAACCACCTGCATTGTCAACACATTTCCAAAGAAGATGACAATTATATCAATGCCAAGTCGCCCCTATCTTGAGCTTGGAAAAGCAAGTCCATTAGAAGTTATCTATGAGTCAGGTGGGCTTTGATAGCTTTACTATGCTGATTTCAAAAGCCATTGGAACAGGTTTATCTACCTATGCATATATTTCAACTGTGGTTCCTAAATTATATAAAACATAATCTAACTGACTGATAACTTAAAAAAATTTTTTTATCAAATTGTTTCAGTGTTGTAGATAGGCAGTGATAGCCAGTAATGTTCTTGGATAAGTTAATTAACTTTTATGGCTTCCATTTTATTTATTTGTAAGATAAAGGAGGATTAGATTGGATGGCCTGTGAGGGCCCTTCCAAGTCTGTGATTTTGTGATTCCACAAGTCTACAAGGTCACCATATTCAGTTCTACTAAAGGACTTCAGCTGAGCCTTGAAAAATAGCTGGGATCTGGGTAGACAGACAATGATAAATTTGATGAAGATGAATAATTTTCAAAGCATGAGTCAGCTTTCTCTTTCCTATTCTAAATGATCATTTCCTTTGGTTCTCCTCCTGTTACTTACAGTGGAAAGAATATTGGACTGAGAGTCAGCAGAACTAGCTCTGGTCCTTCCCCTTGCCACTAAAGCATTGTGACATAGAGTAGGTCACTTCAGGTCCCAAGGCCTCAGGTTTCCTCATCTTTAAAAAGGAGAGAATCTTCTCTGCTCTCTCTCCCTCTCAGGATTATGTATGGAAATTAAATGAGGCAATTGATGTGGCAGCTGCAGTATAGTGGATAGAAAGCTGGGGACAGGGCAAGTCCTTTAACGTCTCACTGCTTTAGGCAACTCTTTAAGATGTAAAGAAGGGGCTTACTTTCATTCCAGAGAAAGTTCTCCATTATCGGTGAAATCACTGTTTCTATCACTTTGTTATTCAGTCCTGTCCTGATTCTTTGTAACCCCATTTGGTGTTTTCTTGGCAAAGTGGTTTGCCATTCTTTCTCCAATTCATCTTACAACTGAGGAAACTGAAGCAAACAGGGTTAAGCGACTTGCCTAAGGTCACACTGCTAGTAAGTGTTCAGTGTCTGAGGCTGCATTTGAACTCAGGTCCTCCTGACTCCAGGGCGGTGCTCTATACACTGTGCCACCCAGCCTCGCCTGAGGCCAGATTTTTAACTCAGAAAGAGTCTTCCTGACTTTAGGCCCAGCACTCTATATCAATGGCACCACCTACCTACCCAGTTCCTATCCCCAAAAGATGTAAAAATACTTTGTAAATATTAAAGATCTATCACTATTGTATATCATAACTACATCTATCACCTCACACTCCTCGTTTCTTCCCTGGCTGCATTACTTTGGGACTTCTCCTGGCTACTCTATCTCATCACTATCACCTGCCTCTCTGATTGGAAGGTGGGGCCATGAACTCTGAGAGCTCAGCTCAGACATCTCATTTACCACCTGGCTGCAGTTTCTGCCTGTCTTCTCCATCTTATCCCCTCTCCACCCTTCCCCCTTCAGCTGCCCCCGTGTGTCTTAGCCATTTGATTATAAGCTCCTTGAGGGCAGAACCTGATTTCCCTCCAGTATTTGTATCCCCAGAATTTAGCACAGTGCCCAGCACATAGCAGGTGCTTAATAAATATTTATTTACCACTGCATACTGTAAAAGGTTTATACCTATCTGCTTCACCGTCTCTAACTAAAGACTTCATTACTGTTTCCAGGCTGCTCGACTGCGTTTTAAATATGAAGATACATTCCCTGGATACCCTGGATGGCCTATATTCTATCCTTCTCACAATAATGAACTTCCCTCCCTTTATTGCTGTATTAAAGTGTGTTAATCAAATGAGAAGTGTTAAGCGCTTTTCCGTTATGAATAATCCTTCCAGAGCTGTACATGCTCAATGGGAAAATAAAAAGACAGACAGGGATCAAAGGCTGGAGAGGATCAAACAATAACAGCAGTTTTGATTTGTGTTAATTTCAAATGTACCAAAGAAAAAATATGCCAAGTTTCTCTTTATAAAAAAAAAGTCAGAAGAATGACAGTAACATGTTGTTTGAAGAGTGAAGATCAAAGGAAGAACATTTTGCTCAGATATTGTAGGAAAGGAGAGGCCACACAAATACAGTGGGCACGAGCTGTTTTCGTGAAGGAGACACAATATTTTTTAGGTGGCAGTGGTAGGGATCGGGGAAGTGGGAAGGTAACACAATGGAAAGAATATGGACCTGGAGGCAGGAAGATTAGGATCATCGAATCCTGGCTCCATTATTATTTACTAGCAGTGTGACCTTGGGTAAGTCATTTACTTCTCTGAACTTCAGTGTTGCTGGGGCTAATTCACATCTACATTCATTATATTCTGGTGAAAGTCTAGTGTCATGTTATGTACAGCTAATAAATGTTGTGCTGTATTCTTGTGAGATTCTCCAATTGAGAGTATTTTGCAAGCTAATATAATCACACAAGCACCTAGGATGAATTTATGTAGTCTTGGAGATGTAAAAAATATACTTCCCCTGTCTCACCCTCAGTTTTGAAAATTGAGAGATGGAATCATTTATTTTGGATTGTAAAGATTATAGCTCAGACTCCAGTATTGGGGGGCCCTGTCTTGTTTGATTTGTGCTACTCTATTTATTAGCATAACAATTATCATTCAGTAGTGGTCACATTCCTATTTTAGAAAATGCATGATAGTTGTGACTAGTGATATTTCCAAATATGAGAAATAGGAAAAGAATGAGGCCTTAGCTAATCATAGCTGATTGAAGAAGAATTGTGAACAGAGACCCACACTTGGTGCATTTGCTATACAAAAGAAATAGATGTATGCTGCTTGACCTAGGAAAGTTTACAAGCTGAGGTGGGATGGTTTGGGAGGTAGTATAGAAAGTTAGGTGGTACAGTTGGTGGAGTGCTAGACCTGGAGTCAGTAAGACTCATCTTCATGAGTTCAAATCTGGCCTTAGACACTTACTAGCTGAGTGACCCTGGACGAATCACTTAATTCTGTCTCAGTTTCCTCATCTGTAAAATGAGCTGGAGAAGGAATGACAAACCACTCCAATATCTTTGCCAAGAAAACCCTAAATGGAATCCTGAAGAATCAGAATTTATGGAGAATATGACTGAAAGAACTGAACTAAATGGACAAATTGTCAAACAATTGCCCAAAGAACATATCAACAAGTTCAAATAGCTTTTAGAAAGAAAATTGGAATTGGGGATCAGAAAATCTAGGTGGTAAAGTGGAAAGACAACTAGATTTGCAGTTAGGGAATCTGAGTTCTAACATTGACTCTTCCCCTTACTACTTGTGAGATGTTGGGCAAGTCACTTAAACTTCCTTGACCTCGATTTCATCATCTGTACAATGAGGGGTTGGACGAAAGGACTTTGAAGGTTCCTTCTATCTCTCTATCTCTGATCGCAAGATTTCTGGTTTATTAGCTCAAATCAACTCTCGAGAGCAGATTGTTAAATTTTCAGTGTGAGCATATTTGCTTATACCACCACAGCTAAGAATGGTTTTTACATTTTAAAATACAGTAGAACCTTATTTACAATGATAAAAACCACTCATACCTGGGGGTTTCACAGAAACAGCTGGAAGGTCAGATTTGCCTTGGATCCTGATTTAGATTTAAGGAAGTGATTTTAACAAAAATGTTAATAATGTACATTAAACTTTAAAATGTCCTGTTATACCTTTTTTTGAAGAGCTAGTTATTAAACATTTATCAGTATACTCCTGCTTATTATCCACTAAGTGATCTTGATCACTTCGTAAATACTTGTTGAATCCAACGAATTAAAAGGTGTTATTTGGTTGCTAGCCATGGACTACCATCCCTTGTCATTAGGTGAACTAGGTATTGGTAAGATAGACAGTGACTTAGAATACAACTTTTAAGAGGACACAATAAGGGTCACTTTTTTTTTTGGTTTTTTTTTTTGGAGGGGGGAAGGTAGGGCAATTGGGGTTAAGTGACTTGTCCAAGGTCACACGTAGTAAGTGTTACGTATCTGAGACTGGATTTGAACTCAGGTCCTCCTGACTCCAGGGCTGGTGCTGTGCTCTATTCACTGTGCCACCTAGCCACCCCAAGGGTCACTTATAAATACAACTTTTATAAAAACATTTTTATCCCAAGAGAATTCTGTTCTCCATGGCAAATGGATATTCATGTTCTAATTAGTCAAGTTCATTATGCTATAGTGAAGGCTGAGAACTTCAGGGTTGATAGTACCAGACCTTGGTCACAATTTTCAGAAACAGGGATAGGATAGACCTTGCCCAAGGTACCCAAGTACCTTTTGCTGGATCATCATGGTAGTCATAATGCAGACAGGCAGAACCCTTGACCACATGGTCAGATCTATACAGAGGGAAGATGGCAGATTGTAAGCTCCTAAATAGACTGTGAGCTCCTTGAGGGCAGGTACTGCCTTTTGCCTCTTTTTGCATCTCTCCCAGCACTTAGCACAGTATCTGGCACATAGTAGGCATTTAATGTTTATTGATTGATTGCATGAAGGAAGAGTAATTTGGAAGCCATGTTCAGAACGTATTAGAGGTTGGAGAGTATAATGGGAAAGGTCATTTAGAAGAGTTTTCAATAGTTCTGGTAAGAGATAATGATACCAGAACTGATACTGTGGTAAGAGAATAATAATGAGAGGCATGGTTTGCCTATTGATCTGTAACTAGGGTGGGAGCACAAGGTGGTGGAGGACTATGAGGCATGGGGACACTGGTCTCCAGTGTGGTGAAGAAGTTTATCTTCCTGCATTTCAGGACTTGGGACAGAGCCCTAACCCTAATTATAGAGGTAGAATTGAAAAAAAAAAACTATTGTAGGAAAAATAAAGTGTCCTAATGGTGTCACAGCAAGAATCCTGAGTTTGAAGTCATTGAACCTGGATTTAAATGTCTGCTCTGAACCTTCTTGTGTTGCCTTGGGCAAGTCATCCCCTTCCCCCTTTTCTTGGACTTAAGTCTCTTCATCTGTAAAACAGGGATAATCATACTTAAACCACCTATCTCCCAGGGCTGTTGTGAAGAAAACACTTAGTAAACTTAAAAGCTCTAATGCAATGTGAGCTATTATTTAGTGAGAAGTGAGAATTTGGGTGCTGAAAAGGTACTGAATAAGAGGAAAATTTGGACTTAGCTGTCACCCAAGGTGCGGTTTCCAAGAGTACTTTGCAATATCTTATGCTCTTTTATAGCTGCTGCATAGCAAAGGACTATTGGCTTAGTTACCTAATATAGATATTTTAAAAATCACATTTTTCAGACAGTTAGTTCCTATGACAGCCTATGACCTTTTGGTATTTGGGAAAAATGAAACCTAGCAAGAGCTGGAGCAGCCCCGACATTTCATTCGGCGCTAGCAGTAAACCAGCTGCTTCTGACGGCTGGCTTGTCAGTTCAGTGCTGGATAGGTAATAACTGTGTGATGCCTCAGTATCATTTGGATGCAGGAACACTGAAGGATGATAGCAGCTACTGTCAGGGTCCTGGGGTAGAAAGAGCAATAAAGGCAACTGGATAGTTGAGGGCTGCTATAAATATTTTTTTCCCATTGTATGTCCTTTTCCCTTTTTTATGCTCTCATTAGGATATAACACTAGCAGTAATATTGCTGGATCGAAGGGTATTCACAGTTTGGTTGCCCTTTGGTCATAGTTCCAAATTGATCCCCAGAATTATTGGATCAGTTCACAACTCTGCCGACAGCGCATTAGTGTTCCAATTTTTCCACATCTTCTCCAGCATTTATCATTTACCTTTTCTGTTATATTAGATAATTTGATAGGTATGAGGTAGTACCTCAGAGTTGTTTTGATTTGCATTTTTCTAATCAAAAGTGATTTAGAGCACTTCTTCACATTCCTATAGATAGTTTTGATTTCTTCATCTGAAAACTGCTGTTCATATCTTTTGATCATTTATCATTTGGGGGATGGCTTGCATTCTTATAAATTTTGTTCTCTATATATTTGTTCTCTATATATTTGATAATTTGATATTTATCAGAGACATTTGCTGTAAAGATTTTCCCCCAGCTTTCTGGCTTTCTTTCTAATCTTGGCTGTTTTGGTTTTGTTTGTACAAAATCTTTTTAATTTAATATAATCAAAATGATCTGTTTTACATTTCATATTGCTCTCTATCTCTTGTTTCATCATAAACACGTAACTCACTTAACTTCTCCTTTAAGTATTTGGATGTTATACCACTTAGTAAATATATGTTTAGTATTGAGATCACTTTATTGTCTATGGTACATTTTAGCAAGATGTAGTTTCTTTCCTTATATCTTTTAATTAGGTCTATTTTTGCTTTTGCTCTGTTTGAGATCAGGATTGCTACCCCTGCTGTTTTTACTTCAACTGAAGCATAATAGATTCTGCTCCAGACTCTTACCTTTACTTTGTGTGTGTATCTCTGCTTCAAGTGTGTTTCTTGTAAACAATATATTGTAGAATTCTGGTTTTTGATCGACTCTGCTATCTGCTTTCATTTTATGGGAGAGTTCATCCCATTAATATTCACAGTTATGATTACTAACTATGCATTTCCCTGCATCCTATTTTTCCTCCTGTTTGTCCTTTCCTTTTACCTTTTCTCTCTTTGATAGTGTTTTGATTCTGTCTGCTGCCTCTCCCAGTCTTTCCTCCCTTCTGTCAGCCCTCATTTCTTAATCTCCTCCCTTTCTACTTCCCTGTTGGGTAAGACAGATTTCTATATTCAACTGATAGTGTATATTATTCTCACTTTGGGCCAATACTGATGAGAGTAAGGTTTGAGCGATGCCTATTGTCCACCCTCCCATCTTGCTATCTGCTATAATAAGTTTTTCATGCCTCTCCCTTCCTTCTGTACCCAGTGTACTCCACTTTCTCATCCTTTAGCTTTTTTTTAACATCATTCCCTCAAATTCATCTTATACCCATACCTTCTGTCTATCTATATTCCTTCTAGCTGTACTCGTAGTGGTACACTTTTTAAGAATTATAAGTACCATCTTCCCATGTAGGGATGTAAACAGTTTAGCTACATGAATCCCTTATGTCTTTTTTTCCCCTTTTCACATTTTTAGGCTTCTTTTGGATCTTGATTTTGGAGATCAATTTTTTTTTGTTCAGTTCTGGTCTTCTTCTTATGAAAGTTTGAAATCCTTCTATTTCATTGAATGACCATTTTCCCCTTTGAAGTATTATTCATAATTTTGCTGGGTAGGTGATTCTAGGTTTTAGTCCTAGCTCCTTTGCCTTCTGGAATATCATGTTCCATGACCTCTGATCCTTTAATGTTGCAGCTGCTAAGCCCTGTGTAATCCTGATTGCACTTCCCTGATATTTCAATTGTTTCTTTCTGGTTACTTGCCGTATATTTTTCCTTGACCTGATAGTTCTGTAATGTTACTGTAATGTTCCTTGGAGTTTTTATTTTGGGATCCCATGATATACTTTTAAGTTTAATCTGTATTTTTAAAATTTTCTCTAGCACTTTCTTAAATTTATAGAGTTAACAAAATAATAAATCAAGCCTTAATTTGTAGCATTTGTTGAAAAATTTAATAGTCAGCTCACCAGAAGACTCCTGAATATATCTATACTTGTCAGATAAATATTGTATTTCTTTGCTTGATGATAGGTGACCAAACAGCAATCCAAGATGGATGTTTTTAGCCTTAGAGGCAGATTTGTGAGCCTGAGAGATGAGAGCACATTATGCCTTCTGTCATGTCATCTACATTACAGGAAATTCCCTCTTTATATCTTTATAGTGCTACTTGGAAAAGAAGACAATAACCTTGGGAAGATGAGCATAAGTCATGGCCTAGTTTGACAGAATTTTAACGTCTGTTCAAATATCCTGAAAACCACATTATATCTTCATGTTTTAAGTGTCAGCCTTCTGGGTAAGTAGAACTGTAGCACATCATAAACACAGTGTCCCCAAAACTGCATATATACTTTATCGGTCTATGATACTATAATGTCTTTACTTTTTTTAGAAATTAAATAGCTATTATTTATAATCAATGTGTATAGATATTTCTGTTGGACATCATTTATCATCTCATTTGATCCTCACAAAAACTCCATGAGGTAGGTACTATTATTATCCCCATTTTACAGATGAGGAAACTGAGGCTGAAAGAGGGTAAATGGCTTACTGAGGGTCAAGTACTTCAGCCCCTGTGAGCCCAACAGTAGTTCACTGATTGTTATAGATAAATAGATAGATATACAGTCCGACATAAAGAATTATAATTGATCAAGAGACACTAAAGAATTCATCTAGAAGAAGAGTATAATTCAATTTAAAACTATATGTAGAAACTTAAAAGAAAAGAATTTTCCATAAAGGCTAAATGAATTTACTGAAAAATTAGGTAATCAATAAAAAATGAAGCAAAAGCCCTAGGGGAATGAATGTGAAAGACAATATATAGCTTAGTACAGAAAGTGGTAAAACTTACAGTTAATGGAATCCCTGAAAACCAGAATAAGCCAAACAAAAATCAACGACTCCATGAACAGCAAAACAGCATTAGAACAAAATCAAAAGTTTGAAAATAATAGAACAAAATCTAAGATGTCTATTGTCAAAAACAACTAACCTTGAAAACAGGTCAAGGAGACATAATTTAAAATTCATTGATCTCAAAAACTATGATTAAAAAAGAGCCTACAAACTATATTTCAAGAAATTACAAATGAAAACTCTGAATCTTTCTGTTTCACATGTTTATAATGTAAAAGCATATTGTTAGATTCTGGCTTCTAATCCATCCTGCAATCTTGTTCTATTTTATGGGTGAGTTCTTTCCATTCACATTTTCAAGTATGATTGGTAATTGTGTACTTCCCTTTATTCTATATTTTTATACATTTGCCTTTCTTTGCTGCCTTTCCCCCTTTCCAATGAAGATGTAGGTATTGAGAGAGGAGTATACTTAACTCCAGTGATCTTTATTTTATATCCTTCTTTCTGCTACTGCTCTTCTCTTCCCCAATCACAGGTCTTATCCTATCTTTCTTTCCCTTTATTTCCACCTTCATGATGTATTTATTGTCTTCTAATGGAATTTGTTTTGCTTATGAATAATATCTCCCTGAATTTGCCCTCCCTCATAATCAACTTCTCTCTTTTTCTTTCTTCTCTTTTCCCCCTGCCTGGTTCCCTGTTGAGGAAGCTAGTGGTGTAGTGCTAGACCTAGAGTTAGTAAGACCAGAGTTCAAATCCTGTCTCAGACCCTTTCAGCTGTATAAGCCTGGGCAGATCACATAAACTTTCTTAGCTTGTTTTCTCATCTGTAAAATTGGAATAATAGTAGCATTTACCTCACAAAGTTGCTGGGATTAAATGAAATAATGTAAGTAGTTTGTAGACATTAAAGCATTACATATATGTTAGCTACTATTATTGATATTAATATATTTCTACATTAAACTCTTTGTATATATTTATGTATACTCCATTTTCCTTTGTCTGATCAGATGAAAATGAAGTTTTTGCATTGTCTGCTCCCCCCACTCCTTCCTCCATATTCTTGGGTACTCTGATTTTGTGACATTAAGTTCTATGCCCTTCCTCCTCCTTTATTCTTTGGTATATTTCTTTTTATCTTTCCTTTCTTTTTTCTCTGAATATTATCAAAATTTGACAAAATTGCTCCTATGCACTCTGCCTTACTCTCTCAAAGATCCTTAAGGACATTAGGATTCTGAGAGGACCCTTGTTACATCTCCCCTACTAGAAATATAAATGCTTCATCACTGCATGTGTTCAAATGTATTTACCTTTTTGTTTCTTTTGACTCCTAGGTTTGCATTTCAAAGGATCTACTCCACTCTGGTCTCTTCATCTGGAATAACTAGAAGTCCTTTATTTCATTAAGGGTCTGTTTTTTCCCTTGTTAGAATATGCTCAGCTTCCTGGTCAAGTTATTCTTAGTTGTAAGTCTTTGTCTTTTGCCTCTCCTCTCCCTCTTCCTCATTTCCACATTCCCTAAGTTTAATTAAGCCCATCCCTTGTAACAAAGAAAAAAACACTTGCAGAAGCAGTGAACTATTTTTCATATCTGACAGAATAAACAATATGACACATCCGTATGCTCTGAACTCTCCAATGGAAGGAAGAAGGGGTGTATATTCTCAGTGAAAATTGGTCATTATAATTCCACAGAATTTAGCCAGTTCCTAAAGTTCTAGTTCCCAGAGGACTTGGCCTTTAGGACTGGCACAACTCCCTTTAGACCATAGATCAGAGGAAATATAAACATTTTCTTTGAGAAAGGCAGTAAGATGTAGTAGAAAGTGGTCGGACTTAAAAGTTTAGAAATAGCTAACACGGCCAGAAGGACTAGTAGATAAGCAGAGCAGTTTTGAAATGTATGTTGAATTCATTATGTTCTTAAATAAAAAACAAGTTGTACATAACAGAGATTCACAATTCATTTATAATAATCTTTGTTCTACTATGTCTGTTTGTCTATCTACCTATCTATCTGGAAGCACTCATTTTAGTGGATGTTTGTTGTGTTCAGAATTTTTTAACGGGAAAAAATTGATTGGATTAGGTAGAAATCAATAACTCCATAAGACAATAAAAACTGAATAGAAAGACTGGAAAAAAAATTAGAAAAATGTAAAAAGGTGACCTGTAGGAAAAGGTCAAGGAGAGATCATTAAGAATCATTGGATTACCTGGAATCTTGACTCTTTATTAACAATGTAGCCTTGAGAAGTTACTTAATTTCTCCAGGCCTCAGTTTTGTCATATGTAAATGGGGAAAGTAATGTCTGCTGAGTTAATTTTTATGGGAAGGGAATAGTTCTCACTCAGAAGGGTCTGATTGGTTTCCCAGCCCAGTTAGAAATCATAAGCAGGGAGACAGCAATCATACAGGAAATTGGGTGAAGAAGAGAGGGGCTGGGGCAAAGGTGAAGAGATGATGGAGTAATCAACTCAGTAGGAGAGAAAGATGAATGAAGTCATAGAATTACATGGAATGACCAAGTTGAAGAGGCTTCAGAGGCTATCTAATTCACTACATACCTAAGTAGAAATGTCCTCTACAGCATACCTGAAAAATGTTCATCTATCTTTTGCTTGAATACCTCCAGTGAGGGGCTTCCTTGACTTCCAAAGGCAGTCCTTTCCACTTTTGGAGAGCTCTAATTATTGGGGAGTTTTCCATTGAATCAGGCCTACATCTGCCTCCTTGTCACTTCTCTTAAATGCTCCTAGTTCTACCCTCTAGGGTGAATCAGAACAAGTCTAATTCTTTTGAGTGTCAGTCCTTCAAATACTTGGGGACAGCTGTCATGTCTTCTCTTTTCTAGGCAAAGCATGCCCATTACTTTCTTTCTCTCTCTCTTTCTTTCCTTCTTTCTTTCTTTCTTTTTTAAGCAATTGGGGTTAAGTAACTTTCCCAAGGTTACACAGCTAGTTTTTTTTTTTTTTTGTGGGTGGGTGTTAAGTGTCTGAGGCCAGAACCGATCCTGGGTCCTCCCAACTCCAGGCTGGCGCTCTTACTCACTGTGCCACCTAGCCCCCCCCCATGCCCATTGCTTTCAACATACCCTTTTATAGCCTCAGTCTGCAGTCCTGCCACCATCTGAAAGCACCTTGCCTCGCTTGCTAATATCCTTATTCAACTGTCGCAACCAGAACTGAACATGATACTCAAGATGTGACTTGACCAGGAAGACCACAGCAAGATGACCTCCATTGTGCCTACTTTAATGTAGCTTGAGAATAGTTTTTGTTGTTGCCATGTCATACCATTGACCCCTAAAGAGTACAGTCTACCCAAACCTTTCATAAGCCTAATCTGCTTTACCCTCACCTCCATCCAATGTTTTGGGGTCATGAATCTGCAAGCTTATGAAAGACTACTAATAGAAGGACAAAGATGATGAGTTCTTTCAGGTTCCCCTCTTCCTCATCATAAGGAAATAGACCTAAATTATCTTTTAGAGCTAAATTAGGGGTGGCTAGGTAGCACAGTGAATACAGCACCGGCCTTGGAGTCAGGAGGACCTGAGTTTAAATGCAGCCTCAGACACTTAATACTTACTAGCCGTGTGACCTTGGACAAGTCACTTAACCCCAATTGCCCTGCCTTCCCTCCTCCAAAAATCAGGAAAAAAAAGAATGCTAGAGATGAATTAAACAAAGGAGTTCATTTTTACCTCATTACAGGTTATCTAAGATCATTGAAAACTCTGGAAAGTGCCAAGAACCAAGTCAAATGTTACCTGTGTATTTCAGGGAAGTACTGCCCCAATGTAGTGGGTTGGACCAGTCACTAGATGGTTCTGTAAGATTTATTCCAATTCTGTGGCTGTAGATTTCAAACAGCTGCTTGGCTGAAAAGGACTCTCAGTTTCTGTTGGGGCAAGGTGAGTTCAATTTTCTCTACATGTAGGGCTTTCCATATTCTTTTTCTTTTTTCTTTTTTTTCTTTTTTTCTTTTTTTGCTTTTTGGAGGGCAATTGGGGTTAAGTGACTTGCCCAAAGTCACATGGCTAGTAAGTGTGTCAAGTGTCTGAGGCCGAATTTGAACTCAGGTCCTCCTGACTCCAGGGCCGGTGCTCTATTCACTGCAACACCTAGCCACCCTGGCTTTCCATATTCTTTTGTGTGCAAACAATAAAACAGCTCTTTATGATTCTCAGAAGATACACCTGTAATTAATTGTTGAAAAAATGCACATGCACGCACACAAATTCTACAGAGTAGGGACAAAAGTAAAGGGAAAGGTGGCCTTTTGTAACCTTCCCAAGCTATAACAGTCTTGGGGACTAATTGCAGAACAACAATGGGTTAGGCATGCAAGCGTACCCCTAACCTCTTTGTTGACAAGCTGTTAACCTACAGGAGTTTATATCTGCTGGGATTTTAATAAATCCTTCATTTCAGAAACGTATGCCTGAGGACCTTTTCTCCTCAGTGGGTGGCTTTGTATGTCATACATTTTCTACTTAATATGCTCAAAACAAAACAAAATAGAACAATAACAAGACAGCATATTTGAGATTACCTGATATTTGGTAAGAGTCAGCAAACCAAATGGCACTTCTTTTTCCAGGGGCTACGGGAGTAAGTGAAGGATAGAGGCAATGGGATATATTTGAAAGAAGACTGGATTTGGAAGGCCGGCATTTGAAACCTAGCTTTGCCATTTAAGATCTATCCACGTAACCTTGAGAAAGTTGCTTAATTCTAGACTTGCTGCCTCATCTATGGCATAAGAGGGTTAGACTCAATTTATGAGGTTCCTTCCAATTCCAGTATTATGCATTCTGCATTTTATGTTCTAAGGCCCCTTCTTGTTTTACCTCCTAACACTTTGGGATCCTTCCACTTTCAACTGTATATATATACATACATATACATACATACATACATATTATATATTAAAATGTATGAACTTGTAAATTCATAGGATCATAGATTAAGAACTAGAAAAGACCTTCAAACATATCTGGTATGGCCTCCCTTGCCTTACAAATAAAGAACCTGATGCTCGGAGACATTAAATGACTTGCTTGAAGACACATATGTAAAGATAAAAGGGCAGCTATGTGGTTCAGTGGATAGAGAGCTGGGCCTGGAATCATGAAGACTTGAGTTCAAATCCAACTTCAGACTGTTACTAGATGTGAAACTTAATAATTAAACTCTGTTTGTCTCATTTCCTCAACTGTAAAATGAGCTGGAGAAGGAAATAGCAAACCACTCTAGTATCTTTGCCAAGAAAACCCCAAAAAGGGTCACAAAGAGTAAGACACAAGTGGAAAAAAAAAACTAACCAGTAACAACAACAATAACAACAAAAGAGATGGGCTTTGAATCACTACTTTGAATCACTCCAGTCATTCTTTTGTTTTGACAATGGATATTCCTTGCAAACATCCAAAGGAATCTCCTAGGTGAAGTATGCCTTACCCCCCCACCCCCCACTCCCAAACTCTTAAACAAGACTACTTAATAGAGTGAGTGTGATTGATCCTGTATTTTATTTTATATTTTTTTGTGATTTACCTCTTGTTAAAATAAAAAAAAAGTTGTTGCTTCTGTAATTTAGTGCCGGCATTGTAGATTGTATTTGACATGTGTTTTGTTGTCTTTTAATGCCATTTATATTTACACAGGGGCAGCCATTGAGAGTGTGTGTGTGTGTGTGTGTGTGTGTGTGTGTGTGTGTGGAGAGAGAGAGAGAGGTAGATCTCTTTGTTGTTCTGCTTTCTTCACTGGGCATAATGTTATACAGCTCTTTCCATGTTTCTATGAATACTTCATTTCTTAAGAAGCAATAATTAGATTACAGCGTCTTGTTCTCTAGTTGTTCTACACATTTCCCCTAGATTTTAAGTATTACAAAGAGTCAATAAACATTTCTTAAGTGCCTACTGTGTGCCAGGTACTGTGATAAGCAGTAGGGATACAAAGAAAGGCAAAAGATAGTTCCTGTTCTCAAGGAGTTCACAGTGGGGAGACAACAAGAAAACTACTATGCAAAAACAAGCTACATACAGGATAAATTAGAAATAATCAATAAAGGGAAAACACTAGAATTTTAGGGGATCAGGGAAAGGTTTCTGGTAGAAGGAGAGATAATCAGCTGGGACTTTTGACCATAAAGGTCTTTTATTGTTGACATTTAGAATAATAACCAACAGGTATAATGGACCTTATATGGATCATTTTATTTGAATCTCATAATAATATGAAGCAAATTCCATGAGACATAAACCCAATAGTGGGAAATCTGGGTCAAAATGTACAGTCAGTTTAGTCACTTTTCTGGAGTAACCTCAAATAGTTTTCCAGAATGTTGGTACCAATTATAGCCCCAACAACTTCAGGCCTACTTCAACCAAATGAATTCATATGCTGTTTGGGACACTGAATTTCCCCATCTTTTATCATTTGTGTCTTGATGAGTGTCTTGTGAGGTAATGCCTCTGAGCAGTTTTAATTTGCATTTTTCTGATGATTAGTGATTTTTAACAATTTTTTCAGATAGTTATTGATAGTCTTCCTTTCTTCTTTGGAAACATAATTATTTATATCCTTCAATTACATAATGGACTACATGTTGGTAGGAAACCTCATCTTTCTTGACCTTTTAGCAGCAGTTTTTACACTGCCAAGACAATCCCTTCCTCCTGGATCCTCTCCTCCCTAGGTTTGCATGATACAACTGCCTTTTGGTTCTCTTCCTTCTGGCCTGGTTGTTGCGTCATGGTCTCCTTCCCTGGATCATCATCTGTGACTCACCCCTGAACTATGTGTGTCATGCAAGGGTCTGTCCTGGTCCATTTTCTCTTCTATCCTTTTGCTCTCAGTGATCTCATCCACTTTCATGAGTTCAAGTCTCCTCTATATGAATCTGATGCTTAGAAGTGCATGACTACCCCACTTGCTCTCCAGAGTTCTAGTCCAACATCACCAACTACCTTGACATTTACAATTGGATTCTCCATAGGCATCTCAAACTCATCATGCCCCAAACAGAACTCATTTCTTCTTCCTTCTTCTTAACTTTACTACTTCTGTTCAAGGGGCTGCCATTCTTCTCTTCACTCACATTTGCAATCTTGGAATCCTGATCAACTCTTTGTGGTCCTCGAACTCCTTCCCCCATACCCAATAGTTTGCTAAATATTATTGCCTCTATGTCAGCATCATTCCTTATATATGTGTACTTTTCTGCATTTATATTTCTACCACCCTACTTCAGGCCCTTGGTATTTCTCAGCTAGACTATTGCAACAGCTTCTTAGTTGGCCTTTTGACTTTTGTCTCTCCTCATTCTGATCTATTCTCCACATATCTGTCAAAGTAATACTCCTAAAGAATGACCATGTCACACCCATCCTTAAGAAACTTCAGTATTAGGGGCAGCTAGGTGGTGCAGTGGATCAGGAGGACCTGAATTGGAGTCAGGAGGACCTGAGCTCAAATTCAGCCTCAGACACTTGACACACTTACTAGCTGTGTGACCTTCGGCAAGTGACTTAACCCCAACTGCCCTTCCTCTCCCCCTCCAAAAAGTAAATTAAAAAACAAAAAACAAAAAACAAATCAGTGTCAGGTAGGAAAAATGTGAACTGTTCCCTTTGGCGCTGAAAGCCTTTCACAATCTGGCTCTAATTCATTTTTCTGGGCTTTCTACACATTTTTTCTCTTTACTCCCTACCCCTAGCACAATGTCTAGCACATAAGAGACACTTAGTCAATGCTTGCTTGATTAATTAACTTACACACTCCATGAACCAGCCATTCCAGCCTACTTGTTCTCCAGACACACATTCTGTTTCTCGTCTTCATACCTATGCACTGCCTATCCCTCCTCCCCTAAAACAGCTACCTCCAACTTCTCAGAATTCCTTAGCTTCGGCCACAATTCAGTGCACACGAGCCTACATAGCCTATCTAGATTTTCTCAGTTGCTAGTAACCTCCTGAAATTACTTTGCATCTACTTTGCATATTATCTTATATTTATCTGTGTATATATTGCCTGTCTACCCCCAAATAGAATGTAAGTTCATCAAGGCCAGGCACTGTTTCGTTTTTATACCCCCAACACTTAGGAGAAAGTCTGGCACCTAGAGTGCATTTAATAATTCTTTGTCCAATGAATGAATAGCTTCTGTGGTTCCTTCTATCAAGGGAGATCAGATAATATTTATAAAGTGCTTAGCACGGTGTCGGACACATAGTAGGTGCTATGTAAATGCTTATTTCTTTCCCCTCATTTCCTCCCCCTACTTCTATCTTTTAATATTCTGTGACCACTTGTTTATTGGGGAATAGCTCTTAATTGTATAGATTTATGCTAATTCTCTATAGATTTTGGATTTCTGTCATTCTATATTCTAACCATCAAAGAGACTTTCTAGCATGAAATCTTAGGTAGGATTCCATGACTACCAGATCTGGGAGGGATACAACAGATATTCCAGTCTAATTCCCTCCATAGCTAGAAGGCTTAACTGGTGCTGAGAAAGAGAATATGATTTATACCATGTCATGCCACGAGTGCATGGTTAGGTTTTATTTTATTTTATTTTAATCTGTGAAAGAGAGGCAAGAGACTTGTTTCCCTGAATTCAGTAGAGGAGACAATGAAGTAATAGTACTATAATGCCTTATATCTGTGTGATGTTTTGAACAGTTCAAAGAATTGATATTTGTTATCTCTTTTCTATCTCTGTAGCCACACCATGAAGGAGGCAAAGCAGGTGTTATTACCCCCAGTGTCACAGAAACTCAGGTTTGTAAGGTCCTGAGTACTCATCTGTCCCAACTTATCCCTGGGCATGAATGACTTCTACAAAATCAGATCAGAGATTTTGAGCTGGAAAGGTCCTTAGGAGACCTTCCTCAATTTATAGGTGAGGAGAATGAGGTCCAGTGGCCTGCCCAGGGTCACACAGTGCTAAATGTCAGAGGCAGAATTTGAACCCAAGCCTTCCTGACTCAGAGTCGGGTACTCTGCCCACTCCGCCATTTTGTTTCTTAGATCTGCCATCCATTGTCATCCAGACTGCTTGAAAACCTTCAGTGACGAAGAACCTCCTACTTCCCAAAGCAGCCCATTCCACTTTGGGGCTTGCTCCTTTTTTTGAAGAACAAACACATCTTGTTTACATCTGACAGATGGGAAAACTCAAACCTATCTACTTGCTTAAGGCCATCTAGCAAATTAACCAGAGCATTTCATAATGCTTGAAATGGAAGGAACTTTGAGGACTAGCAAGGGCAATCCCTCCCTTTTATAGAGAAGGAAACTGAGGCCCAGAAAGGAAAAATGTCCAAGGTCACATTAGAAGTTAATGTTGTATACTTTGGGCATTTGAGAGACAATGCTGTACACTGGAGAGGGATCTAGTTTCTGAGTCAGGAAGAACTATGTTCAAGTGCCATTTTTGACACATGTGGTCTGTCTCATCATAAACAAGTCATTTTGCCTCTCTAGGGCCCAGGAAACTTTCCGAGGCTGTAAGTAACAGGAGTTGTTTGATCTGCATTGGGCAGATGGAATTTCCTTATGGCAGAGTTGTGAGTAATGATGGAATCACAGGGCCTAATCAAATAGTGTATATGTGAATGTTTGGCACATGTATTATATATATAGACCGTATATATGCTATTTCCACTAAACAGAAAAAAGGACTACTCCTTGGGGCAAAGATTATTCAATATTTGGGTGTCTTTTTATCTGCAGAGCCCATTCACAGTGCCTATCACAGAGTAGACACTTAATAAATTTTTGATTGATTGACTAATTGTTTGATTGACCAAAGTCTTCTCACTTCACATCTAGTTTGGCTTGATTCTTCCATTGGAATGCATTGGCAGCAAAGATAAGAGTCAGAAAATGTGTAAAATTCAAGGCTTTTCCTGATTTCTCTGTCCCTTTCTCTGTCTCTCTGTCTCTCCCTCCTTTCTGTCTCTTTCTCCCCCTCCTCTTTCTTCCCCTTCCTCCCTCTTTTCCTTTCCCCCTTCTCTCCTTCTCTCTCCTTCCCTTCTTCCTTCCCCTTTCTCAATTTCTCTCTCTCCCCACTTCTCTCTCTTTCTCCTTCCTTCTGACCCCTTCTCTCTCCTTCCCTCCTTCCTCCTTCCCCCTCTCTCAAACATACACACACTCATACAGAAACAGTTCAGGCTATATCCCAATTCTGAGAAATTGTCAAGGATTTGGAAGGTTCTCCCCCTCGCCACCCCCTTCTATCCCCTGCATTGCAGCTTTGGGGAAATCAAAATGTCTGTCAGAGCTGCATATTCTTCTCTTTTCATTCTTCCTAATGATTGTAAATAACTTTTGCTAATATGCATAGAAGTCTTTTCATGTGCAGGAACAAAAGGTGAAATGTTAATATAGTTTTATTTTGGCTAAGATTGCATAAGGAAGACCTTTTGTTTCCTACCTTTCATCCCAAATTCTGCACTGGTTAATTAAAACTGGCCTGTAGTGAATGAATGGCCTTTTGGGAGGGGGCTCTGACGAAGATAATATGTGTTAGTCAAACACCTCCAATAAATGGAAGATAAATAACTGAGTGAGAAATGAGATCTTGATGAGGAGGGGAGGAGATGGTGTGTGTGTGTGGTGGTGGTGGGGGCAGATGGAGAAGTTTGTGATGAAATATCTTAAAGTGTTTGGCATTTTCCTTTGCTTTTTCTTACGTTTGGGCTCTTCTAGGTGATCATGGGTACATAGCCAGTAACTTAAGAGAAACCATATTGATATTGTCACATCTATGACATAAGGATTTTTATTTCTATAGCACCCAAAGTTCATTTTCCTCCCCAAATCCCTTCTGAGTAAGTGCTCAGCCATTATTAGCCTCATTTTACAGGTGAGGCAATTAAGTCTAAAAGGAGGCAAGCCTTCCCCAGATTGTAAATGTCAGGTGCAGAATTTGAACATAGCTCTCCTGAGTGCATGTTAATGTTTTCCCTACAATACTATAAGGCCTCATTTACAGCCTCGAGCCCTGGCTCATCCTTGGGGCTTGGTAAAGGTCTCTGTTCACCTCCTGCCCCCATGTCTCTGTAGTCTCTACCAGGCAGGCTTGGAAAACACAACTTCTAATCTGGTTGGAAGACCAGGGCAGTCAGATTTTTGTTTCTCTCTGCTTTGTCTCACCTGGCCACAAGGGGGAGAAGAAGAGATGCTTTTCTATATGTGGACATCCTGCTTGACTTTTTTCTCCTGTGCTAATTACATCTTTTGCCAGATTCACCTGGTGAGAAAAGGAAGCAGTTTTCACTGGTTGTGTTGGTTCAGGGTCTCTACTTTCATTTTTGGTCATGGCAGAGACCTTGGGAGCTTGGGATTCAGATAAGCTTTGAGGCAAGTTCAACCCTATGTCTAGAGTAAGAGGTTACTCAAAAGGGTACAGTAATAATGGGGCAGCTAGATGGTGCCTCACTATTAAATAATAAATTTTAAGATAAACTCATCTTCTGGAGTTCAAATCTGACTTCAGACACTTACTAGTTATGTGACCCTGGGCAAGTCACTTAACCTTGTTTTCGTCAGTTTCCTCATCTCTAAAATGAAATAGAGAAGAAAATGGCAAACCATTCTAGTATCTCTGCCCCCAAAACCCCAAATGGAGGTCATGAAGAGTCAGACTTGAAAGGACTCAAGAACAACAAGGAATAATAGTAATTTCCATTTCTATGGTGCTTTAAATTTTACAAAGTGCTTTCCTTACAACAGCCCTGTGAAGTAGACAGTACCGACAAGGACATGGATTTGGAACTGGAAAGGGACTTTTTGAAGATAAGGTAACTTAGGCCTAGAGATTAAGTGACTTGCCTGGGACTACGCAATTAGTAGATGTCTACAGTAAGATTCAAACACAAGTCTTCCTGACTCTAAATCCAACACTAGCCACAATGACATGCCGCCTCTCAAATATCATTATTCTATTTACATATGAGGAAACTGAGGTTCCAACAGGCTTACTAATTTTCTAAGACATTAACATTAACATGATTCTGAGTGAAAAACCAGGAACTCAAAAGCAGGTACCTCTGACTCCAAGCCTTCCAAACTACTGCAGAGGGACCTCTCAAACCTACTTTTTAACATACCTAAAATGTCCACTATTCAAAGGAAGATAAGGAGATGTAAAAGAACGTTTATAGAAAAGGAAATCTATTCTTCTAATCCTAGAATTTCAGAGCTGGAAGGGGTTTAAAGAGACCTTGTGGGACAAAATTCTCTTTCTACACATGAGGAGACTGAAGGCCAGAAAGGGCAAGTGAATTTGCTCGTGTTGTACCAGTAGGCAGAAGAGGCAGAATTAGATTCCATAGGCCCTATATCTCTTCTTACTAGGTTATTTTGCTTCATTATCTAGGAAAGAATTTTATTCAATTTCACTTAAGTCCATCTAGCCCATGTATTCCTCTTTCTCTTATAGTTGTTGGTCCAAGAGTCATAATCTGGCTGGAGCAGAAGTTTCTCTGTCCCATTCCATTTAGGGCTAGATTATCATTCTCAAGCTTTCTTCTGTGGAGGATGCTCTTTGAGTCAGGAAGACAGCCCTGGGGAGAGAAGCTGCAAACTCCAATGATATTTGACAGATTCTCTCACTCACCTTCCTTGACCAGTAACTAGACCAATTGAAGTTGCCTTTATTCTTCATTCTTCTTCTTTTTTCATCTTCTGCAAATACTGAACTAGAGAAGTTCTGTACCTCATGCACTTTGGGGGAAATGCTAAGTCCCTGGGAGTTAATTAGTACAGTTTAAAACATCTCCTGGAATGTTTATACTATCTTGCTCTGGGAGAACTTGGTATCACAAAACAGAGGCAGGTGAGTCTACAGTTTCTCATTCAACCTTCCCACCTAGAACTTTTTCATCCCCCAAGGTGATATCTGAGGAGTCTCTTGGGTATGTCTGGATCTCAGTTTCCTGGTCTATAAAAAAGAGGACATAGAACCAAATAATCTCTAAAGTCCCTTCTTGTTCTGACATCTTGTGAGTCTCACAAGTCAGTTTGCTTCTCTATGTCTCTGTTTAACAATCTGGAAAATGGAAATAATACTTGCTCTATTTTACAACTATAGTATAAAAGTTAAATGAGTGCCTTGAAAAGTGTAGAGATTGGGGTGGCTTTGTGGTCCAGCGAATAGAGCACTGGCCCTGGAGTCAGGAGGACCTGAGTTCAAATCTGACCTCAGACACTTAACACTTAGTAGCCGTCTGAGCTTGGGCAAGTCACTTAACCCCAATTGCCCTGCCTTCCCCCCTCTAAAAGGCAAAAAAGAAAGAAAGAAGGAAGGAAGAAAGGAAAGAAAGAAAGAAAGAAAGAAAGAAAGAAAGAAAGAAAGAAAGAAAGAAAGAAAGAAAGAAAAGTAGAGAGGTATAGGCAAAATTGGGAAAACATTGGTGTGGGAGTCAGTCTGAGAGGGTTAAGAGACAAGGCGCTTGTCAGTATGCTCCTCTATAAGATACACGTATTGGATTAGATGATCTCTCTAATCTTATTCACTTTTCTTATCTGTTACCTTATAATCATAAAAATCCATACATTTTTAGCACATTATTATGCTCATCCATTGGTAAGTGCATCACAGGTAGCATCCTGGAAACAAAATATTTTCCTGACCTGATTTCTAATCACTTAATTTTTTCATAATGTTTTATTATTGCTGTTTTCCTCCATATCTATGACTATTCACTAACCCATGTCCCCTCATCCAAGAGCAAAAGCCCTCTTGTAACAAATGTGTAAATCCAAGCAACACAAATCAACACAATGATTTCTGAGAATGCATGTGTGATTCTGTACCTCTAGTTTGTCTCCTCTCTGCCAAGAGGTGGGAAGGTAGGTTTCATCACTCTTTTCTTTCCCAACACCCTTTTTATTAATCTTTTCTTTTTGATCACTCTTTTCTTTTTCATTGCTCTTTTGAAGCATCATTGGTCACTGCTTTGGTCAATGTTTTTTGGTCTTTCAAAGTTCTTTATTTTCACATTTGCTGAGCCAATCAGTTTTCAAATCCAAATTCTCTGGGCCTGCATATTATAGCATCATTCTGCTAACCAAATGGAAAACAAACTAAACGATGTCCTTTCTACTGGAAACCTCAAAGAAAAGCAGGGAATATAACAGAAAGTGAATCAGCGATGGAGTCAGAAATCTCAGGGCTCAAATTCTAGCCACCTTATTAGCCTCTTCTCTAGAGCTTAATATCTTAATCTATGTAATAAAACAAGAGGCAATCTGGTGTAATGGACTAGAATGTCAACCTTGAAGGTCAGGAAGACCTGAGTTCAAGTCCCAAACATATTGCCATGGGCAAGTGAGCAGGTCAGTAAACTTGTCAGTGAGTCAATTTGCATGAGTGAAAGGTTTTTTCATACCAGGAGTTGCTCCTACCAATAAAATCACAGGTCAACATATCACATAAATACAAACACACACATATGTATATATGTATACATGCATATATGCACAAATATATATGCACACACCAGGGGGAGGGAAGAAGAGAGAGAGGAGAGAGAGAGAGTTTCTAATGTCCCAATCAGATTTTGCTAGGATTGCTTTTCACCTCCCATGGAGATTTTCTTGCACATCCTTCCAAGCATAGCTCAAATGCCACCTCCTACACAAGGCTTTTCCAGTTCTCTGTGGTTTTTAGCACTCTCTCTCTAACTTTTGAAATTATACCTTGCATTTATTTCCTTGTATACACGTTGTAATCCTCACTACCTTCCTTCTTCCCCCCTCACCCCCCAGTACTCCCCACCCCTTCAATCAATGCTCTCTGAGGACTTTCTTGTTTTCTTTGGACCACCAATGCCTAGTGGAGTTCCTTGCTCAGAGTAGGTACTTAATAAATATTTGTTGAATGCAACTGACTTAACACATGACATTATTATATGATATTATGTAATATTCCATAACCCACCTCCCTTCCCCAGTAGAATGTTCCTTAAGAGTAGGGACCACTTTTTAATTTTGTCTTTGTATCCTTAGTGCTTTGCAAATGGTAGATAATTAATAGATGCTTGTTTACTTTCATTAGATTATATTGGATGACTAAATGAATAGGATTGGATCAGATCAGAAGTGAGAGCAAGACACATCTCTCAATAACTGTAATCTTTAGAAAAGAGACCTCCTCAGAAAAGGAAGATATGATATCATCCCCAAGCTAAAACATCTCTGTCCTGCTTAGCTGGCATGTTAGAGCAGGGGGTGATTGTGAACTTGAGGGTTGGGGGAGCTAACTAGCTTCAGGATGAAAGCTAGGATTCATTGGAGAAAACACCTATCTGTTTATGTAGTGGACTTATTTAACAAAAAGTGTCACCATGCCTTATCCCAGGGAAAGGGAAAGGAGAGTAACAGCTTGGAGTTATTGAAGAGACCACAATTGAATTTGTCACAAGTGCCCATTAAATTTTCTCCCAGAGTGACTTTAAGAAGAGCCAGGGAGGTAGGAAACTACTGCATCTTCAAATGCTCTCCTCTCTCTAATAATCTTTCAAGTGTCATTAGAGCACTGGGAATGTTTCCTGCTAAGGTGCTGATGTTGGTACTAGTTCTACCAGGAAGGGTCAGATTTTGTGCTTCCCCCACTCCCCTGACCCAGAGCCAGAGAATGAAAACAGATATCTTCAGGTATCATTGAAATAGTATCATCAGAGAAGCATTTGAGGTAAGGAGTTTATAGGATCTCTGAGATGGAAAAAAAATCTCCTTCATGATTTATAAAATAAAAAATGACAGAACACCGTTCTATTGATTCTTCCCCTATTGTCACACAGTTGGGCAGATAAATTCTTCTTGAAGGGTTTACACAAATTACTAAATAAAATTGCCCAAGTAATGCCTCTGGAAAATGTAGTTTACTCTTGAGCCAGAGGGCATAAGGATGATGAAAAGGGTGGGGGGAGCTTTGGGTTCTGTTTTTTTCTCATCCCTCAATTGATCTTTCCTGACTAATACTGGATAGAGAGAAGATTGGATACTGAAGGAAGTTTGCCAAGAGGGGAATGGATCCTTTCCAAAAAGCTTGACTTTGTGTTTCATAAAGGGTATAATATCCCATCATGATTTCTCTAATATAAAAAAAAAAAACTTGTATCATGTTAATTTGGTGAAGAAATGCTCAAAGTCTATTCCTGTGCTGTCCCTAGGTTACCTACCATGATTAGATTAATTCCAAGAGTGGGCTTCTACTGGGAAAAAGACCAAGTTAGAGAGTAGTGTTTCTTTGTTATTGAATCATTTTTTAGTTATGTCTGACTCTTTGTGGCCCCATTTGGGGTTTTCTTGGCAAAGATACTAAAGTGGTGTGCTGTTTCCTTCTCCAGCTCATTTGACAGATGAGAAAACTGAGGCAAACAGGGTCACACAGCTAGGAAGTGTCTCAGGCTAAATTTGAACTCAGGTCTCTCTGACTCCAGACCTGGTGCTCCATCCCCTGTGCCACCTAGCTCCCCAGGAAGTAGTAATATATGTACAAAATTTTTTTTAAACATGCTGAATAGAAAACAAAAAGAAGCAGAAAGAAGAAATATAGAAGGTAACAAACAGAACAATTTTCTTTATACCTTGTTCAATTAAATTTCTTTAAAAACAAGCTATATTGTAGTAGCAATTTTTATTAAATCCTCATTTTGTCTTTCTACATTAAAATGCGATACTTTTTTTTCATAACTCAAGCCAATTCAATTCAACGGGTATTTATTAAAATCCTACTTTGGGCTCAGCACTGTGTTACCTGCTATAGGAGAAATAGAAAAGTATGAACAGACTATTGTAATTAAACTAGGCTTCTTGCTGTTTTCTGTCTCTTAACTTCTCTTACCTTGGTGCCTTTGGGCAGGCTTGTCTCTGTCCTTGGAATGAAATCTTATTCAACCCTACCTCTGGACCTCCATATAAGGTATGCTACCTTGGGGAATTCACATGGGCTGCTTGGACCTGTTTCCTGATCTGTAAAATGGGGCACATGGCCAAGGAGATCCTTTTTAGATACCTTCTAGTTCTAATACCTATGATCTAATGGCCCTCCCCTCTCAAGCTCATGGGAGTTCATTAGTACAGTGTGAGCCATCTTCTATCATGTTTATATTATTTCTCTTTGGGAGAAATGTCCAAAAAGTAAAGGCAAATGTATCTAAAAGTTTCTATTTCCTTAGGTACCATCTAATTCAACATACTGTAGCTTGCTTGGGTCTTTAGCTGGAAGTAATCCCTCTCTTTTCTCACACCATTCAGGTCTTTCCTATATACTTAGCACGTTTAATTTGAATCATGCTAACTGGTGTACATGAAGGGCAGTATGGTTCATTGGAAAGAATGCTGGATTGGGAGTCAACAGGTCTTGGATTCAAATCCCACCTTGGACATGTCCTAGCTGAGTGACCCTGGGCAAATCCCTCAACCTCTCTGAACTTTAGGTTCATTATCTTTAAAGAGGTACAACCGATTAGGGTTGTTGTAAGATTTAACTTAGAGGGGCGGCTAGGTGGCGCAGTGAGTAGAGCGTCGGCCCCGGAGTCAGAAGGACCTGAGTTCGGATCCGGCCTCAGACACTTAACGCACAAATAAAAACCTAGCCGTGTGACCTTGGGCAAGTTACTTAATCCCAATTGCCCTCCAAAAAGCAAAAAAAAAAAAAGATTTAACTTAGATCAAGCCTGCACAACATACGGCCCATGTAGTCTACCAAAGGATTTCAGGTGGGCTATGAAAAATGTAGAAGATGTAAAATAAAGTAAAGATTTAATGAGTGCTTTGTCCATTCCCCCTTTAAACAGCCTTACAACAGTCACTGTTGTGCCCATCTTACAACTTGGTGGGTGGGTTGCCACTGTAAACTCCTGTTTGGCTCATGACCTGCAGCAACCCACCATTGTCAGTCTGTCCTTAGTCTGAGAGAAGAGATTTCATTGATAAATAAAAATCTTAAGTGATAAGTAAAATTAATTTCCCTTTTAAAATATAGTTTATTTGCAAAATAGTTTAATCATTAATTATACCTTTACTTGGAAAGTGAACCACTAAAAACCTATCTGCAGCCCAAAGAAGTTTAGCCTATTTTAATCTTGGCCCCTACCTACTGCCAAGCTGTGCAAGTCTGACTTAAATAATGTATTTTAAAAAACTTCACCAATTGTAAACATGCTACAAGGGTTAGCTGTTATTATCTTGTCTTATCACTATCCTGGTTTGTAAGCGTTTGAGGTTAGGAATAGAGTTGTTTTTCTACTCTTAGAGCCTAAGACAGAACCTTTTTTGCTTAGACTAGGTGCCCGATAAATATTTGTTACATTGAAATTAATTGGACCATCCTGACCCCCCAAATTGGAGTGTTTGGGGAAGCAAGACGAATACCCATGAAGTAGCTGGAATGAGCACATGAGGCACAATTTGCATTAAAGTCCCAAATGAATGATGTAATCGATCAATTGGCACTGTGATAGAATAACCAAGAAAAATAAATAGGGATAGAAGAATCAAAACAACGCAATCCCTGCCCTCAAGGAGCTTATATTCTGATGGGGAAAACAATATGCACACATTTAAGTCGATAAAAATATGTATTCATGGAGACTATAAAATAATTTGATGGACATGAGAAGCTAGGAGAGGGATCAGGCAAGGCCTTACGGAGGAAGGGGCCCTTAAGCTGAGTTTTGCAGAGAGCTATAGGCATTCTAAGAGGCAAAGGTGAGGTGGGAATGCAACCCAGGGATGAGAATCAGCTAGAACAAAGAGAGAGGCAGAAGGAAGAATGTTGTTTATGAGGAATAACAAGAAGTCCAACGTGGCTGGAATGTTAATTGCATGAAAGAGGGTAACAAGGAATAAATCTGGAAAGGTCAGCTGGAGCTAGGTTGTAAAGAGCTTTGAAAAGCAAGGACAGTCATTTGCATTTTATCCTTTAGGCAATAAGGAACTATTCTACTTTCTAGAGCAGGGAAATGACACACTTTGGCAGCTATACCAGGGAGAGTTTGCAGGAATGAGAGACTGGAGGCAGGGAGACCAAATTGGAGGCTAATAGAATGATCCAGGCAAGAGGCCCAAGTTAGAGTGAATACTTAGGAATAGAGAATATGGGACTGATGCAAGAGAGGCTTTGGAGATAGAATTGACAGGACCTGGTTACTGATTGGACATAAGGGACAAAGGAGAGTCAAGAGAACTGAAAATGATTCTAGAAGGATAGTGGAGCCCCTGACAGAAATAAAGAGACTTGGGAGAGGGGTGGGTTTTGAGCTGCTCTAAGAATTCTTTTTTTTTTTTTAAAGCAATTGGGGTTAAGTAACTTGCTCAAGGTTACATGGCTAGTCATTATTTATGTGTGGGTGCTCATTTTCTGAGGCCGGATTCGATCTCGGGTCATCCCAACTCCGAGGCTGGTGCTCCTACTCACTGCGCCACCTAGCCGCCCCTCTAAGAATTCTAATAAGGGAGAAGGTACCTGCCTCAGGAGACAGTAAGTTCTGTCACTGGAGGTCTCCAAACAGAGGATAAATGAAAGCTTGCTAGGAAGCTAGTAGAGGGGATTTTTGTTTAGCAGTGGGCTGGGTTCAACAGGCCCTCAGTTTGCTTCTAGCTCTGAGATTCTGTGACTCTGTGTTGGAAGAAGCGACAGATACGGTTGGTATAGAGCAGAAGTGTCAAACACAGGGGCTGCAAGCCCAGATTATACTGCAATTATATTTAGCAAAAAATCAATAAAAATAGATATTATGTTTAAAAAACTAAGCCAATATGTAACCCACAGTGATGTTCATGTACAGATTAGAGGCCCCATTGTGATTTGTGTTTGACACCACTGGTACAGAGTACAGGGAAGGGGCCCACCTGGTAGAATGGAGCAGTAGATTTGACCTGGGAAGGAATGAAAGATAAGGCTAGAAAGAGATTGGGTCCAGATTTAGGCAGGATTTTGAATAACAGGCCAAGGAATTTGGACTTTTTCCTCTTGACAGTGAGATTTCAGAGCAGGGGAAGCAGAGCAGAGAAAGCAGATGATGTGAGCTCTGCTTTAGCAAGATTAGTCTGGCAGTGGTGTACAGAAGGAATTGGGGCAGGGGGAAGGGAGAAAGAAAGAAGGAAAATTCAGAGCACAAATAAAAACAATTTGGAATTCAAGGGAGTGATCAAGAGCACACTTGAACTGCAGGAGAGCAGCACAGTCAGACAATGACCAGTGGGCTTGCTGGGTCTGGGATGAGGCCAAGACTATTTTTGGAATGCAGGCAAATGGTTAGAACATTGTGGCATACAGACTAACAAGGGGACACAGTGGATGCTCCGCCAGCCCTTGCTCTCCTACCTTGGAATTGTGGAATTGTCTTGTGCTCCCTTGGTGGGAAGGAATACTGGAGTGCAGGGAAAGAAAGTTTTCCTGCAGAAGTTGTGTGTTTAGAACTGAGTATCCTTTAGCAGCTCCCAAGAGCACTCATAGCTTTTAGAGCTTTGAAGATGCCTAATGCATAATTTGGCCATGAGGACCCTTGAGCAGGAGCAATCTTGGAGCTCTGAGATATTTAAATGTGTAGCACAGTGCTCCATGGATTTGCCTCCTCTCCTCATTGCAACTAAAAGCCAGTCTAATTAGATGGTGTTTAATCCATTTATTAACTCCCCAGGAGATCCTGTCTTGGTCACCAGGGCTCTGGGTTTGTCACTAGGAGGTCTTTATGAATAATAGGGGCACATAAAGGTTTCAGTCTGAGGAGCATTAGCTGGGAAAAATAGTTTTTCCCTTCTGCTTTAAAACAAAACAAAATAACAACCTGCTCATAACTGTGTAGCTCTGGTTTGGGTATAGGGGCAATGCTTCTGTGGTTAAACAGATGAATTACAACCCCAGAAACAGTGGGGGTCTCAACCAGGAGAGATGATATCTTCAAGACTTCTTGCTAAGGAACCTAGACCAGCCAGAGTGGGGTTCAGACCCAGCACTGGTGGAAATTTACAATGCCTTTCCTCTCACACCTGTCTTCCACACATATCATCCCTGTCCTTCCCTTTTGATACCCTGATGGCATGTGATACCAGTGGTGTGGATAGCCCCTTCCTTGGGATAAATGGTAAACCCTCTTATTCTGTGAGAATTTCATCCATGTTCTCCCATAATCCACCCATTAAGGATCTACCTCACATACTCCAGTTCATTTACATTCTGTGGGTACTAGCATAGCCCTTAGGCTTTCCCCCATTAATTTCCTCTTCCTCCTCCTCCTTCTCTTTCTCCTTTTCCTTGTTCATCTTTGTCTTCTAAACAAGACAGGTCTGCTTCCTAGAGAGATGTCTTCTGGATAGTACCTTTTTATATCAGTTCTCAAGTCCAAGTCTTCATTTTTCTCATAGCTTTGTGATACTAGGCAAGTTGCTCAACACTACTGAATCTCAGTTATTTTTTTATCTGTGGAATGGGAATATCAGTATCTACTCTACATATCTCACAGTATTATATGAGAACCAAATAAGATACAGTGCTATATAAATACTCTCATTAACATCACTGAAGAACTCCTGAAAGTATGAAGCCTTGCTTTGCTGTGCGCATAGGAATGGGGTAGAGTTGGGGCCTGCCTCTGTGATTTCACTATTAGATGGAATTTCTAAATGAGGAATTCTCTCTACCAATTCAGGAGAATACTTTCACTACAACTTTACATTTTTACAGAGTTGATTAGAATGGTTCTCAAAATGTACGGGTCCCAAGACCTTCTCAGGGGGTCCACAAGGTCTAGACTGTTTTCATAATAATACTAAGATATTTTAATTTCAATACACACACTGCTGCTATTTGTACTTCAGAATTGAAGAGGACTATGACCTCATGATGTTGGGGTCAAAGTACAGCATAGTCCACTATGACTGATCAGTCCAAGGAGACTCAGATGGCTCTACCACAGGCAAGGTAGAAATAGTCCCTTTGAACATTTGGGATGGAGATGTCTCCAAGTTTGTGCATCTTTCCTTTGTGCTGATATATAACACACAAACAAAAGCTCTTGGGGAGGGGGCCAGGGAGGTTATCCTCAACAATTTTTACGAGTATAAAGGGGTTCCTAAGACCAAAAGGTTTGAGCACTACTAGCCTAGAGCATTCAGAAAGTAAATGACTTGCCCAAAGTCAAGAAGTCAGTGGACATTAAAGAGGAGATCTGAACCCATCTCTGGGCTCTGAGTTGGGCTCTCTATCCAGCATATAATACTGCCTCTTTGCTATATAAATAGTAGGCACTTACTAGATATTATCTGGATTGAATAGAATTTGTTCTATCTCCAGTGAACTTGGGTTTGATTAGATGAGTTTCCTTTGCCAGCAGGAGAAGCTTAGGTTAGCCATGAGGAAGAACTTTTTGGCAGCACAGGTTATGAGTCATTGGAACAGGATTCCTGGGGGAGGTGGTGTAATCTCTATTTCTGGAGGCCTCTCAAAATTAATCTCTTCCTTATCTAAACTTCCATATTGTGGACTGTCTGAACTACTCATTTTTGCACTTATCACATTTTTTTGGCCCAGAACCATAATTTTATCAGTGTAGGGAGCTCCCAGTAAGAAAATTCCCTCTACCATGGTAGGCAAAAATTTTATAATTCTAGAGAGTTGCTTTGGGCATGAAGAGGTTAAAGGAAATATGTATGTATATATGTGTCTATGTATATAACCAGTATGTGATGAAAATGGGACTTCAACACAGGTCATCTTGACTCTGAGGTTAGCCTTCTATTCCTTCCAAGGTTATTTAGAAGTTTTAGGAGCATTTATTCTGGCCTTCCAACCAGGCTATACACTTCCTGAGGTTAGGGACTGTCTAAGAATGGTGATGAAAACATGTCATGCTTATGTAGTGCCTTAGAGTCTCCAAAGCATTTACACCTTGATTATATCATTTGTCCCCCATGAATACCAGTGAGACAGGAAGAGCATGCATTATCTCCATTTTAAAGAAGGAAAATGAGGCTAGAGAGAGAGGAAGTGATTCGCCCAAAGTCACACATACAGGATTTGGATGCAGCACAAACTTGATGTCAAATCCAGGACTCTTTTCACTCCAGTGACTTGGACCAAGTCACAGATAGTACATTAGCTTATAGAGCATAGATCATAGATTTATACCTGGAAGGGACCTCAGAAGCCACAGGGTGCTTATACAACCCAGTGACTTGTTCAAGGTCACACACAAATAAGCCTCAAAAGCAGGATTTGAACTCATGTCCTCTGAGTCCAGAACCATTGGAGCCTAGGTCATATAGTCACAGGATCATAGACTTAGTGCTAGAAGGAACCTTGTTGTTCAGGTGTTTGGTTGTGCCCGGCTTTTCATGACCCCATGGACAGTTAGGATTTCTAGGCAAAGACTCTGGAATGGTTTGCCATTTTCTTCTCCAGTTGGGGTTGGGGTTAAGTGACTTGCCTAGGGTCACATAGCCAGTAAATATCTGAGGTCAAATTGGAACTCTGGTCTTTTTGACTCCAAGTCCAGTGTTCTATCCACTGTGCACCTAGCTGCCTCAGAAGGCATCTTAGAAGCCATTAAGTGCATCTCTCCCCCTACCATTTTGAAGATGAGGAAACTGAGGCACAGAGAGGTTAAGCAACTTGTCTAGGGTCACAAAATAGTGTCTGAGGCAGTATTTTAACCTAGTTCTACCCTGTCTCCAAGTTCTGTGTCTTAGCCACTATACTACATTCAGCAATCTCATCACTATAGCAAAATGTCTCTTAGGGCTGGCAGAGTAGATCAATACCTAATTGTTGAATTGACTTGAGTTGAATTTGACAAAGGGATGGTTTAGGTGCAATTGGACGCGGGCAAGGGATGGATTAAATGACCTCTCAAGGTGAATTTCAGCCCCAACACAGTTCTTGTCTTTGGGGTCCAATTCATCATGGTCCAAGTGAAGATCCATTGTTCAATCCTTCCATGACTTCTAGAAAAGCAGGCCGCTGGCTGCAGTGCGACACCCTGTGAGCTGCAGCCATTCCAGCCTCTTTCCCTCCCTTTTCCTCCTCTCCTTACCTCATCCACCTCCCCAACCAAGTATAAATAGGCCCAGGGCTCCCCCCTCCCCACCCCGCCTAGCACTGTGCAGCCATCTGCCAGGCTGTGCTCCAGCCCTGTTTTACTGGGGAGTGGGCACGGTGCCACTGAAGCTTATAGGCATGAGGGCCGGACGGCTGGGCGAGCATGTGTGGGCACCGCATGGGCCTGGTGAGGACGTGCAGCTCAGCCTGGGGTTCCCAGGGCAGGGGAGGGGAAAGGGAAGCAACCATGTGGCATGATTGATTGGTGGGGGCCTTGGGAAGTTGGGGAGACCTCATGGGAGGTGTCCCTGCTCCTATATAGCTGCTAAAGCAGGCCTCTTTGCCCCAGAATGAGATGGAAGAGGCATTGCTGGGGTTAGAGAAGACCAGCAGGGTGAATTGTTTCAAGAAAGCATTTAATCTATATCCCTTTCCCCACGCCGGTCCCCTCATCCAGCCCAAAGTTGCTCCCTGTCCAAGAACGCTTCTTCTGGATTTCCCTAGGGCTTCTATACTACTTTGCCTTGGATCACACTTTTCTCATTCCAGCTTAGCATCCTCTCCCACCCCTGAGTATGTTGTAAGCTCCCTGAGGGCAGAGGGCACAGTTTGTGTGGTTTTTCATCTCTGTATCCCAGGCTGTGCATGGACCAAGCATGAGTTTAATCAATGTTTGCTGAGTTGAATGGATTTAATGGGCCACTAAGTTTATTAGCAGAAGACCCAGATGCAAATTCTGACTCTGCTTGGTGATCTTTGACGTCATTTCCCCTCCTTCGGCCTCAGGCTTATCATTTTCATAATTGGTTTTGGACTAGATGTTTTCTCAAGTCCCCTTCTAGCACTCAGTACAGTGCCTAGCACCTAATGGGGTCGCCTGCCTGCCTGACTCTTCCAGTCTCTGAATCCTGTGAACCTATGGCTATAAGGAGAGCTCTACATGGCCATGAGGTTAGGCCAGAGTCCTTTGGCTGGGTTTGTAAACTTAGTATTTCTAAAACAGTTCATTCTCTTTCCTGGGACCCTGGAGAAGAATTTATCTGGGGAAGTAGGCTGTCATTATCATTAGCTGAGACTTATTAAATAAAAGTACTGTGCTAGGTTCCATGGAGAATGCAAGGATGACTGAGGCATAATTCTTACTTAGAGCCATGGGATTTAGAACTGGAAAGACTAATATTGGGGAGGAGTCTTTGGGGTCAGATAGTCCAACCACCTCATTTTAAGGGAGAACAAATGGAGGACCATAGAAAGGAAGTCACTTAGTACTCATAGTTACACAGTAAGTAGAGGAAGATTTGAACCCAAGTCCCTTGAGTACAAATGCACTGTGTTCTCCACTAAAGCACTAGGCTATGCCCTCAAGGTACTTAGTTGGGATGGTGAGTTTAAGCTTTTCCAAAAAATTCAACCAAGATGGATCAAAACCACATGTGGGTGGACCACTGTGTTAGACACACAGGGAAATGATAGAGTTTATGTGGTTCATTGAAGTTTGCAAAGTCCTTTGCTTTGTTTATCTCAGTTGATTCTCTCAACAACCCTGTGAAGTAAGTGCTATTGTTCTTCTCATTTTTCAGACGAGGAAAGTAAGGTAAGTGATTTGCATAGGGTCACATAAGTGAGTGTGAGGCAGGATTTGAACTCAGGTTTTCCTACTTCAAGTCCAACTGACTGCTCCAGACTACACCCACTAGATGCCTCACTTGTTCTTAGAAATTGCAGTCTATTTCTTGCTTTCAGACTATGCATTTCCATTTCAATGGAGTCTTTCTAGACACTCAGAAGCTGAGAGATAATTGAGGGAATTGAAAAGAAGAGCAGTTAAGTCTCCAATTAATAGTCTGGTTTGACTTTTGTTTATATATGAGACAGAAAGAGTAATACATAAAGTTAATATTTGACATTTTCCAATTTATTTGTAAACATAGCAAGAGTGGCCTGGGAGGCAGGCAGCTCAGGGTTCAAGCATCGCTTCTGACTCACACCCATCTGTATGACCTTGGACAAGGCACATATTCTCTCCTTGTCCCTTAATTAAAAACCGTAATTGTCAGAGCAGGTTCTGATTAGCATTGGTGGTAGTGGTTTATCAAGAGCCCCCTCTGATAAAGTCAGAGAATTATTGTTCTGTTTGTTCTTTGTTTTTTAAGGCCTAAATGATTTTGGTACCTGAAAAAGGTAGGAGTGGCGGGGTGGGGGGTGGAGGAAGATATATATCAGAGATGTAGAAGATGGGATTTCTGCTCATTACAGTGATCGAGTGAAGGCTCATTGGATTTAAGAACTGGAAAAAACCTTAGGGATCAGTTAATCTTAGACCCTCATTTTAAAGAGGAGGAAACTGAGATTCAGATAGTTGACTCACCCAAACCAACATGGAGAATATGTAGTGTGTGTGTGGGGGTGTGTGTGTGGGAGATTTGAACACCCTATTCCAAATCCCAGGCTCTTTCTGCCATCATGATGTCCCCCAAGATATCCACACAGAGGGGAAATCTAGGCAACATGATCCATTCTCTGCCCTGACGTCATCAGAAACGGCAGAGATATTTTACAAATGAAGAAACAAAGGCTGAGAATTCTAGGCTTGCCACTCGCAGGGCAGACATCGGCCAAGTTGGGAGCAGCACTGGGGACCAGACAGAGCTCCTTGAGCCCAGCCTGGTGCAGCTTTTGTTTTCACCTGCAGCTTTCATAGGGGAGTGGTATTTTCGGCTTGTCTCATCATCTGGGAAGCCCATGGGTATCATTTGTCTCATGTGCACTCACAATGGATTGCATGATTGGACTGCTGCAGTAACATTAACAAACCTAATGCTTTAAAGTAAAAGCTAATTGATTGAAATTAGACTGGCAGCAACAGCTGTAAAATGACAAAAAAAAGCACTGATTTAACTGACAAAGTGCATGTTTAACTGGGAGGGACTGCTAATCTGAGAACACTGTCAGTAAACCCCTGAGAAGAGTAATCAAAGAATCTTAGGGAGATCATCTAATGCAACTGCCCTCTTCCCACATATTACAGGCAGGTGGTCATTCTTAATCTGCTAGAACAATTCTAGTGACATGGAAATCACTACCTCATGAAGGTAATAGAAGAGAACGCGCATTTAGTAAGCACCTCGTATATTCCAGGCACTGTGCTAAATGATTTATAAATATTATCTAATTTGATCTTCACAACAATCCTGGAGGGAGGTGCTATTATGATTTTCATTTTACAGTTTAGGAAACCGAGGCAGACAAAAGTCAAGTGATTTGCCTAAGTTTACAAACCAGTAAGAGTCTGAGGGCAGATTTGAACTCAAGGCTTCCTGACCCCCCACCCCCACCCCCCACCAAGCCCAGGGCTTTAACTATTATTCCACCAAAGTATACACTTGTGAATTCTTGGACATGCCCAATTCTGCTTCCCTCTAACTTCCATCTCCTGCTATTTTGTTTACCCTGTAAAGGCAGAAAACCTGGCCCTGCAATTAGCTTTCTGTGTGAATATAAGCAAGTTGCTTCACCTCGAGACTCAGTTTCCTTATCTGTAAAACGTAGGGACTGGACTAAATGATCTCTGAGTTTCCTTCCATTTTAATATTATCTCCTTCTTAGTCTGATGCTTCCTCTGCATGATGGCTCTTAAAGAATTTTAACACAGCCACGCCATTCCTCATCTGTAAAATGATGAGGCTTTGAGACACAACCTCTGAGGCCGCTCCCAAATCTGGGCCTAGGATTCTAAAATGGGCTCCCCTACATCCTCTACTTGTTTTTTTTTTTTTTTTAAGCAATTGGGCTTAAGTAACTTGCTCAAGGTTACACGGCTAGTCATTATTTATGCGTGGGTGCTCATTTTCTGAGGCCGGATTGATCTCGGGTCATCCAAACTCAGAGGCCGGAGCTCTTACTCACTGCGCCACCTAGCCGCCCCTTTAGGGCAATTGGGGTTAAGTAACTTGCCCAAGGTTACAGGGCTAGGTTTTTGTTTGTGTGGATTAAGTGTCGGAGGCCGGCTCCTTCTGATTCCAGGGCCGGAGCTCTATTCACTGCGCCACCTAGCCGCCCCTACATCCTCTACTTGTAGCCAGAGTAAACAAGGAGCATAGATCTAGAGCTTGAAAGGAACTCAGATACCATCTAGCCCAACCCCTCTCATTTTACAGTTGAGGAAACTAAGGCACAGAAATAAAAAACTTGCCCAAAGGCCACATAAGGAGCATTGGAGGCAGGTTTTGAAGCAATAGCCTCTGATTCCAAAGCAAGTGTTTTTTCTTCCATACCATACTGGCCCTTCCCCATTTCTGGTTCCTTCAACTAATCTGCATATAATATGGAGACCCCCTTACCACCCTGCCTTCCTCCCTCTTAAAGACTGGTCCCAGAATTGACCAATTCCACAGTATTCCACATTGGTTTGGTGTCCTCAGAGACTGCATGCAACCATGAAAACCTGATTTTCAAGGGAGAATGGTAATTTTCATAATTTTCATGGGTTTTTTCCTCATCGAGGCTATAAATATGGTTGAGGGGGTAGAGGAGGACTGGGCCAGAGTGTGTAGGTCTTCTATAGCCAGGCTGATGAGTGTGGAGCTTGAATAACATACCAAATAGCACAAAAATGTTGAGTAAAAATATAATTAAATCTTTGACCCTTCCCTAGCTGAATAGTTCATTTATTTCTCTAGGGGATACCCTACCTAGTTTCTGTTCTCCAACTGCATACCAACACTGAAAGACAAAAACAAAAACATATAAATAAATCATTCCTGGAGTTCACTAGGTCCAGTGTTGGTGGACATTTCAACTCACAGTGGGTATGTGTTTTTGTTTTGGGAGTCTGTGCGACAATGGGAACTGGCATGGACTGGCAGACAGAAGAGAACGGTGCAAAGGCCTAAGGAACAAATGTAATAGGGAGCCTCTGGAGGTTATGGAGTAAGAGGTGGGAGGAGGGGCCTGTTTTCCTCTATTATAAAATGTAGGTGTTTTACTGGAGGAACTTAGAGACTCCCTTGATCTCTGGGGTTCTGTGGTTAAGCTGTCCTACTCTATGGTCACCCTTGAGCCTAAGCTGCAGCCATTCCCTATGCAATCCGTGTGCCCTCAACACCCCACTTATGTAGTCTTTCTTTGTACAACATGTTAACCACTCTACCAGCATCCAACAAGGTCTTCTTGGGTTTACTACACCAGATGGCTTGCAGAATACTTTGCAGAAGACTCATTTTGCTATATTCCAACAGACTCTATTGTTGAGACTCAGCTTGTCCCCTTCCTCCATGCCTCATGGAACCATATTTCTTTTTCTTTTTCTTTTGTGGAGGGGGGAAGGCAAGGCAGTTATGGTTAAGTGACTTGCCCAAGGTCACACAACTATTAAGTATCAAATGTCTGAGGTCAAATTTGAATTCAGGTACTCCTTACTCCAGGGACAGTGCTCTATTCACTGAGCCACCTAACTGTCCTCATATTTCTTTTGATTAGTTTATTTCAGGATGAATTTATGAACATCCAAGACTTTGGTTTCCCTCTGCCTATTTGTGCCATGGTACCTGAGTAAGATATGCATGTTGAGAAGAAGGCTATTGCTTTTCATAACTGTGTCAGGAACAATTTTGGGGTTTGAGGGGAAGAGTCTTAGGCAGCCAAATGGGAGGAATCTAAGTCAGAATATCCTGGCTGGACAGTAGGAACTAGCCTTGGACTGAATGCTTCCATGCCCTTAATGAGAAATTTGGGATAAAGAAGAGAAATGCTCAGCAGGGTAACTAATTGGTAGTAAAAGTATAGAGAGGTTTGATAACAGTTCCTGGGGTTTTTTATTTTTGATTTTGTTCATATGAGCTCATTCTTTCCTTCCTTTCTTTCTTTATTTCTTTCTTTCTTTCTCTCTTTCTTTCTTTCTTTTTTAATCAGGCTTCCCTATGGAGTGATATCTACCAGCTGAGGTTATCCTAACTCACTTACTAGACTGTGAATTCCATGTGGACAGAGACCAAGTGCTAGTCCTCCTAGGCTTATAGACTTAGAATAGATTTAAAGTTAGAAGGAACCTTAAAGCTTGAGTCCCACCTCCTCATTTTGCAGATTAGAAAACTGAGACTCAGACAAGTTGAGTAACTTGCCCAGAGTCACTAAGTCTAGAAGTTTTGTTTTGTTTTGGGATTTTTGGAGGGTGGAGAAGGCAAGGCAATTGGAGTTAAGTTACTTGCCCAAGGTCACACAGCTAGTAAGAACCTGAGGTGGGATGCAAACCTAGGCCTTCATGACTCCAAGGCCAGCATTCTAAACATAATACTACTTCGTCTCTCACCTTTGTACCCACTCATGTCGTTTTTCACATGGACTCAGAACTGGTGTAGTCCCAGACATCTGATATCATATACTTAAGATAGAATCACAGAATGTCATAGTTTGATAGGACCTCACCTATCACCTGGGTTATTATAATGGCTTCTTAATCATTCTCTCCCTCCTTTCCTACTTTTTTATTAATTCGTTTTTATTTATTTATTGATTTTTTTAAACAAATGCATTATTAACTTCTGTTTTACATCATTCATTTCCGCCAGATTTTGAGTTACAATCATTTTCCCCCGTTATTTCCCTACCCAGCCTCCCAGAATAGCAGTCCCACAAGATATCGCTTCCTCCAATCTGCTCTCTCCCATACCTTCTCCCAATTCGTTTGTTTATTTTTAGTTTTCAACATTCAATATTTTGAGCTCTAAATGTTCCCCCTCCCTGAGATGGCATGCAATATGATGTAGGCTCTACATGTACAATCATATCAAACATACCATCACATTAGTCATGTTGTGAAAGAAGAAATTGAATGAAAGGAAAAACCACAAGAAAGAAAAGAAAATAGTCTGCTTCGATCTGCATTCAGACTCCATAGTTCTTTCTCTGGAGGTGGATAGCATTATCCATCATGAGTCTCTTGGAACTGTCTTAGATCACCACATTACTGAGAAGAGCCAAGTCTAACAAAGTCAGTCATCACACAATGTGGCTCTTACTGAGCACAATGTTCTCCTGGTTCTGCTTACTTCACTCACATCAGTTCATGTAAGTCTTTCCAGGTTTTTCTGCTCATCACATTCATATACTACAACTTGTTTCTATTTATTCTTGATTCAAGGACATTCTACTTGCCCCTCTAAGGCACTCTTCATATAACTGCCAAAATGACATCCCTATAGCCTTAGATCTTACTGTGAGACTCTCTTGCTCAAGAAGCTTCAGTGGCTCCCAGGTAGCTCTAAGATAAAGCACCAACTCTGCTCTTTGGCATTGAATGCCTTTTAAAATAGGGCTCCAGCCTATCTTTTCCAGCTTATTACACAGTGCTCCTCTTAATGAATTCTATATTCCAGCTAAACTATCTTTCCTATATTCATCTCGTGTCTCCATGACTTTTATAAGCGGCCCCCCATGCCTGGAATGTTCACCTTCTTCAACTTTGCCTCTTAGGATCTATAGCTTTCCCTCATGAAGTGCTACTTCCTAGATGAGGCCTTTCCTGCCTTCCTCAGTTGTTAGATCCTTCCTCCTCACCCCTATTCTACTTTGTATTGACTCCATTTACTTATGGGAATATGTTCTTTCCTACTGTCAGTAAAACAGAAGTTCTCTTGAAGGCCATTTTTTATTTTTGCCACTCCATTAAGAGGGTGGGGTAAGAATTTCCCCAGTGCCTGGTACATCATTGTTTTTGTTCAGTCATGTCCAATTCTTCACAACCCCATTTGGAGTTTTCTTGCAGAGACACAGGAGTGGTTTGCCATTTCCTTTTCCAGTTCATTTTACAAATGAGGAAACTGAGGCAAACAGGGTTAATGATTTGCCCACGGTCACATAGCTAGTAAGTGTTGCTGGACTGGAACTCAGGATGAGTCTTTCTGACTCCAGACCCAGCACTCTATCCAGTGTACCACTGAGCTGCACCCCCCCCCCCCCAGTACATAGGAATTACTAAATAAATGCTTGTTAAATTGAATTGAATTGACTCTAGAGATCTAATTCAGCCCCTTTGGCTTTCTTTCTTAAATTCAGCATTGAAGGGAGGAAGGGAACAAGCATTAAGAATCTATTGTGTTCCAGGCACCATTTTAAGAACTTTACAAATAACCATCTCATTTGATCTTTGCAACAACTCTGGAAGGTAGATGCCATTCTGGCCATTTTACAGTTGGGAAAACTGAGGCAAACAGTGATTTACTCAGTAAGTATCTGGGAGGCTGGATTTGAATTCAGGTTTTCCTGACTCCAACCCAGAACTCCATCCACTGCAACACCTAGTTTATGGTATTGGGCACAGTGCTAGGCCCTGGAGATACACAAATAGAAATCAATAATAGTCTGTTCCCTCAAGGACCTTCTATTTTATTTGGGATACATTTTGACATAAGCACTTCGGGGTAGAAGGAAATATCTCTTCTGGCAGGCTAGACTCTGAGATGTGTGTTCTTGTGGTTATTTTAATCCCAAATAAAGATGGTCCTTCTGGCTGGTTCCAAATCCAATCAGGAATGTGACCATATTTCCTTTGACTATGGTTCAGCCTGAAGGGCACACATTGTTTAGACTGGGAAGTCACACCTTCTTACAAAAAGCTCCTAAGCTCTCTCCCTCTCCGGCTCTCTTCCTCATTCCTTCTTGTCCTCCCTTTCCCACACAAACTTCTCCAGATCCAAGGGCACCAGCTTCCTGCCCAGCGAGCCGTGCTCTAAAATACAAACAGTGCAGGAAATGAAAGACCGGGGAGCAGCAGATGATGCGGGCGGGAGGCCCAGGCATTTCCACGCATCGAGATCTGCTCGGCTCCCCAGGCACACAAGGAAAACTTAAACATTATTTACTCAACCATGCGCAAGTTAAAACCAATATCTGCCCACCATCTGTTCAGCAGAGTGACCCCTTGGAACTTCAGGGCCCCACATGACGTCAGCATAATTCTTTCTCCTCCATCTCTTTCACCCAGCCCACCATCAGTGGGCTGGCCTTTGGAGGAGTAGGGAGGGCTGCAGTGGTGGGAGAGGAAAGGTCAATGAAGCTCATTTGCAGATAATGTGGAAGGGTGTTCAAGGAATCCAGCACACCCGATGGTAGAGCTGTTACATGCTGCTTGCTGCCGAGGTTGCTGCCTTTTAGAGTCTCACATGTCCTTTGTTTTTTTATTTTTTATTTTATTTTTCTAACAACAGTTATTTTCCCTTTCTCTGACTGCTCTCCTTCATTAAAAAAAAAAAGGAAAACAACAACAACAAAAACCTTGCAACAAATATACATAGCCAAGCAAAATAAAGACCCACATTAGTCATATCCCAAATATGCTTCATTTGGCACCAGATCCATCTCTCTATGACAGGAGATGGGTAACATGCTTCATGATCAGTTTTTTTTGGAATCATGCATGGTTATTGCACTGACCAGGGTTTATAAGTCTTGCAAAATAATTTGTGTTTACAATGCTCTATGCTTTAAATTATTCTCTTGGTTCTACTCATCCAATTCTATATCAGTTCATAGAAGTTTTCCTAAGTTTCTCTGAAACCATCCCTTTAATGCTCTTTAAAGATCGAGCCAAGCCTTTTCTCTTTCTTGGAACCCTTTCCACCCCCTACTCATGCCCCAAGTTCTCAAGGAATTTCATGCCTAGGCATTCTGGGGTGGTAGAAACAGATGTGGTCTGAGGGAGAGTCAGGAAACCTTGGTTTTTTGCTAACCACTTATGTGCCCTTGTTTAATTAAGTCCCTTCTTTCTGGAAGCTTCAGTTTTCATATTTGTGAAATGAAAAGATTGATTGAACTGCCATGATTTTTAAGGTCCATTCCAATTCTAATAAAAAGAATAATACTTATACAATGCGTTAAAATTTACAAAGCATTTTATATTCAGCACTAATATTATCTCATCTGAGTCTCACAAACAACCCAGTAAGGTACTTACAGGTATTATCAGCTTTATTTCTGAGGGAGGATGGATTTTTTATTTCACTGGCAGAAGTGCTTGATAAAGGGATCCCTTTGGCCAATGCCAATTAGACCTGCTTTTCAATTTTGGAATTTTAGAGAGCAGCCTGAGGTACCTAAAGGTTATACTTGCTCATGTTCACATAGTGAATATGTGAAAGAGACAGAATTGGAACACAGGTCTTTCCTTCTGGGAAGCTACACTTCTATCCACTATATCACAGCTGCCTTTTTACAGGTGAGACAGCTGAAACTCATAAAGGTTAAATGACTTGCCCATGACCCCACAGCTAGTATCAGAGGTAGAATATTAAGCTGGTTTTTCTTGATTTCAAGTCTAACACTCTGTCTAGTATGCTATTGTGTCTATTATCCTAACTAGAACCCTATGAGATAGATGGGGTGGGTATCATCATTTTCATTTAATATATGAGGAAACTGAGTCATAGAAAAGGAGAGTGGGTAAAAGTTGCAGTGGTCATTAGTAGCAGAGTGACCACATGTATCCCAGGACAGGGTTCCTTCTCCTAAATATTCTAGCTTCTTTTCCATGAAGACCTACCTGTTCTGAGGATGTCTGCTTCTGGCTCCCTGAAGTCTCTTTTCCTTTAATATTTACCTTCTCTGGCTAGAGCTATATGGTGTCTGCCCGTCGTCCCCAAAGGCTTTCTGGAGAGTAATTTCTTTAATCAATCAATCTATAAGCATTTATTAAGTACCTGCTAGGTTCTATGTACTATTATTATGCATTGGGACATATAAAGACAAAAGTGCAATAGTCCCCATGCTCAGGGAGCTTACTCTAATTTCTTGGAGACAAAGTCCTAATATCATAGGATATAGAATCTTAGATCCAGAGCTGAAGGAGACTTCAGAGACCATCTGAGCCATCTCTCCCATTTGAGCTAACTGGGCAACAGCTTCTATCATCCTTGGAGGTTGGATTGATGTGCTAGCCTGGGGATATATCCTGATATTCAGCCTAGGACTTGTGAGATTATTGTAGACTTGGCACATTGTAGGCCTTTAATAAATGTTTGTTGAATGAATTAGTGAACAATTCTGGCTGGTGGTAATGACACATGGGAATTACTATGGGGTATTTTTGCCCAGATGGTATCACATAATAGAATTCAATTTGATTCAATTCACATTTGTTAGTTCCTCCTATGTGCAAGGACCTATGCTAGGTACGCTATACCCAAGCCAGCCAACAGATTTTCCCTTTGACCTCAGCAGCCCCCAGGGCATCTCCTAATGTTGGCATAGCTTTACAGAACCCAGGGTCACCTCCATGCCACAATCAGGTTGCTGCTGAAGGATGTGAGTGCTTGTGAGTCATTAACCTGTATTTTAATCTCATGGGGAAAAGGTTGAATGCATTACCTAGCCAGGAGTTACTACATTTCATCTTCAGGTTCCTGGAGAAGCAATGTTTTGATCCAAAGGAATAGGACTCTAAGACTGGGAACTGCAGACATGGTAGAAGGCCAGCTGCAGAGATGCTTTGTTCAGTTGTCTGTAGGAGCCCCTTGGACTCCCAGTGGCTGAGGCTGGGCCCACTCAGACCCTCCCAAAACATCCCCCTACCCTCCTCTTGGAGGTAGCAGCTTGATACGTATGTTCCCATTTACAGCTTTAGGAATGCTTTGTAGGGAGAGCAGGGTCTCTGGCATTTCCTCTGGCCCCATCAGGCTCCACTCCCCCATCACCTGACACTTTCTGCTGTCCTCATTGCTCCTGTTTATCTATTTGCACCTGGGGTTGCTTCCTGCCATGGATCCCTTTGGTTGCCTGGCAACAGCCTCAGCATTGTATTCTGTGATCCTGCATAACCCCCTCCTCCACCCCAGCACACACCCTCCCACTACCCCCTATGGATTGTAGCGCCCACCCGCTTGCTCGGGATGAGCTGAATGAGCTGCTCTCGATGCCCCAGCCTGACTGGCAACTGGAGCACATTTCATACTCGGAAGATAACAAAAGGTACCAGATTTGGAAGGCTAGAACAACTTTGGGGCAAAATACAAGGAGAAGGAGGAAGCAGAAAAGCAAAAATTGGAACGCCCTGGAAGAAACAAACAAACCCTGGAGAGGAATTCAGAAGAACTTGGTTCTAATCTGGTTTATGCCAACTTGCTGTGTGACCTCAAGTAAGTTATGTCTCCTCTTTGGGCCTCAGTTTTCTCATCTGTAAAATGTATTTGTTGCATACTTGCTATGTACAAGCCCCCAAAATCATAGATCTAGGGCTGAAAGAAACCTCAAAGAAGACCTAGCCCATCCCCCCTCATTTTATAGATGGGGAAACTGAGGCCCTGGAAGGTTAAGTGACTTGCCAGAGGTCATATAAATAGTCAAAGAAGTCGGATTTTCTAATTCTAGAGGTCATGACTCCTTCCATGGAACCACTCTGACTTCTAAATATTAATAAGGAGTTTGTTCTATATGATCCTAAAATCACTTCCATCTCTAATAGTTCATTAGTATGGATTTAATTAGTATGAATTAGTATAAAATAATACTTCATCGTTAATATATGTTGAGTAAAATTGAAACTTAATTCCAGTGGGCAGCTAGATGGCACAATGGATAGAGTGCAGGATGGAGAGACTGGAGTCAGGAGGACCTGAGTTCAATCCAATCTCAGACACTTACTAACTGTGTGACACTGGGCAAGTCACTTATCCCTGTTTGCCTCAGATTCCTCATCTGTCCAATGAATTGGAGAAGGAAATGGTAAACCACTCCAGTATCTCTACCAAATGGGGTCACGGAGGGTCAACATGACTGAAATAACTGAACAACAACAACAGAACTCCTGTAGAGTTGGAAATCACATCTGGAATAGTGTTTGTGCAGATATAGACCTAGCATTCCCCAACAGGTGAGCTTACATCAGTTTACATTAATAGAGTCAGGTGAGGGCACAATAATTCCTTTGGGCTGTTCCCCTACCTCTACTCAGACCATGGTGAGCTCTCCAAGGTACCTCTCTCTCTCCTCACCTCCCAAACCTGTCTCCTCACCTTCTCCCAAAGCTTTGGATCCCAGAGCTCTGCTGGGGAATGGGAGCCCCTTAGCTCTGTCCACAGATTGGACAAACCTAGAAGATAGGTAGGAAATAGATCAATTTACTGGATTTGGAGTCCCAGGACCTAAATTTAAATCTCACCTCTGCTCCTTACCATCTGTGTGATCTTGGTGGAAACATTTTAGTTTTCTAGGTTTAGGGGAGAAGTCTGTATTCAGTGATCTCTATGCCTCTCTCCAGAACTATATCTGTGATCTGTTCTCAGGCTAGATTTTGGGGAAGATGATGCCTAGTGAGGAAAATGAAGAAAACATCTAATTCTTGCGAGGGGCTGCCTGTCTCTTGCAGAGCAGGATAAATTGCACAAAGGATGGTTCATTTATGTACTATTAGGGATGACATGTTAATATCAAAGCGTTAAAATATGTAAATAGCATAAGCATGCGCCCCATCCTAATTACTGTTTTACATTATCAAGTCATTTACTCTTTATGACATTTTATGACCGTTCAGCTGTGTCAGCAAACAATTAGCTGAGCCTCCTACCAAGGAGGTAGGAAAAAGCGCTTTCCAGTTTCTTCCACACAGAAAATTTCACACGAATCCATCCCAGGTCCAAGAACACGAAAGCAAGCACCCCAGAGGAAGATGCCCATCGTGGAAGAGGTTCTTTGTATGAACCACATAAACCCAAGCAAGCTCTCTGCCATTTCCTTGTTGGTTTCCTAGCCACTTACTGTGCAGGCAGATGTATATGCTGCCTAATGAGAACTGACATTTCTTATGCTGGATCTTACAGCTCCTGCCCTAACTTAATACTTTGCAGGTGTTACCTTATTACAAAGTAAGCTTTGAGGCACATAAGCTTTGAGGAAACTTAGCAGTTATTATGAAAGGAAAAGATGATTTGCGTTGTAAAGCAGTATACCTTTATAGCCATCAAGCCTTTATCCCAGGGCCGACATTTGTAAAATATTGGTACCACCAACCATAGGCAAAGTCTTTCTCCAAAGCTCCAGGTAGAGTCCACTGTCATTGTGGAACAGGTATGTTTCCTGTTTTTTTGGAAGGAGGGCTCCCATTGGATGCATTTCAAATTCACTTAAATGAACTGGGAATCATGCTGGGATGAGAAACCACTTGGAGATATGATTGATGGAAAAGAAAATTGGAGATGTGGTATAGGCAAGGTGTGGAGCCTGGGTGAATCAGTCTCAGTGGTCAGAAAAGACTCATCTTCTATAGTCAAAGAAGAAAGGGGAGGAAGGCTTTGGATGGAACTCTCTGGATTTTTAACTATCAGATGTTTACATCACCTAAAGCCTGAAACATTCCTGGTAATGACTCGGAATTCTTATGATGAATAATTCTATGTTTGGAGCTACTGAAGAGCAGTGTTGATAGCAAAAGAAAGAGAACAGAGAGGTGAATAGACACAATTTCCATTAAAATGGATTTCAAGAGACAAAAGGCACATACAAAACTATTTTAAGCTGAAGGCAGGTGACATGGGATTCAAAATTTAATGAGCCTTAAATACCATTGGATGAATGTACCAGGAGATGTTCGGTTACATCAGAAGGGCCCTGCACAGTTGCATGCCTTTCCATAATACTCTATTTTTTAAAGGCTCCTTAGAACTAACAAGCCCAAATTCAATCAAATGGTGTAGTCATAACCATTTCGGGTGGTTACAAAAACCCATTCGCAGCTAAATGGTCTTTTGGCTGCACACAAGAAGGCAGTCTGCAGGCCTCCCTGGCTGACAGTAGGGCAGGCTTTCAGTTTGCCTTCCACCTGGGGTCCTAAGGCAAAAATGCTTGCCTGGATTATGGCACCCTGCCAAATTGGTACCAGCTCTCAAAGATTTGTGGGCAAAACTCCCTTTCAACTCTGAGATTTTTATATGCATACATTTTATTTTTCCCAAATCTTCTTGAAAAATGTTTCTCTTATCTGTCCCCCTGCCCCAACTTTGGGGTGAGTTTTAAAGGTTGTTTGTGACTGCTATATTAACCATTGACATGCTTGGGATCATTTGCATACATTTTCCATTTGGCTAATACACTACATGGAAACTAAGTCTATAGGATCAGAGATTTAGAACTACCTTAAAGTTCATTCAGTTTAACAACCTTGTTTTACTGATGGAAATGAGGCTCAGAAAGATTAAGTGGCAGTTTAAATAAGAGATTTGATTCCAGGTCTTCAGACTCCCAGAGACACAGCACTCTTTCCTATACTATGATGACTAAAATTATTTGAAGCTCTCGTAGCAATGGGATTACTTGTAATATGACCTGACAAACACCAGGGCATTTTTCAATAAAGGCACATCCAGCCTTCATGTTAACTCCCATTTCTTTGGAAACAAAAGTTTTCCCTTGCCTCCCCCTAATATGACATAAGCACACACACATATACACACACATTCACACACACACACATTCACACAACTCAATGGCATGCATTATGATCTTTCTAGCCTTAGCTCTGAATTTCTCCAGCTTATGTCATAACCCTATTAATTAAATATCAAGCTTCTGGGTTTTCCCTGGGGAAAATTGTAAAGCCAAGAAGTAGGATTGTACAGCAGAGAGAGCATTGGAACTGAAAGCAGAAGAGACCTGGGTCTGAATCCAACCCTAATCTTTCCTAGTGATGTGAGATAAGTATTTGCCCTAACCTCTCTGGGCATCAAATTACTCATCTGTAAATGGAGGGTTAAAAAAAGCCAACTTTGTCCTACCTACCTGTCCATGTCACTTTATGATTTTGAGGATCAAATGAGATCATAGCAATGAAAATGCTTTGTGAATAATAAAGGAATGAAAGAAGTATTTATTAATCATCTACTATATACCAGGAACTATGCTAAGCATGTTACAAATATTATTTCATTTGATCCTCTCATGAAGCCTGGGAAATGAGCGCTATTTCTCCTGCTATTTTTGTAGTTTGGACTGGGTCTTTAAAGAAAAAATATATACATACATACATACATTATGTATATATGTATATACACACACACACACATATATATATAAAATTTCACTGTAACTGACTGAACCTCTCTGTATAAATGGTAAAAGGTGTCAAGAGACAGATGAAGACTAGTTTCCTACTTCAGCCCTAGCTTACCCACCACCTTGGCTCCCTCTATGCCTATCCTATAAAGAATGTCCATCAAGGGGTAGCTAGGTGGCTCAGTGAATAGAGCACTGGCCCTGAAGTCAGGAGGACTTGAGTTCAAATCCAGCCTCAGACACTTAACACTAGCTGTGTGACCTTGGGAAAGTCACTTAACCCTAATTGCCCTGCATTTCCCCTTCTAAAAAGCAAAAAAAAAAAAAAAGACTGCCTATCAAGTATACAAAATATTTTTAAAAAAACAATGTCTCTGTGCTCAAAATTGAATGGATTCTGCTAGAAGGGAGCTTTGAGATCATTTAGTATAAATCTTATTTTACAGAAGGAAATGAGCCCAAAGGTTGACCAAGGTCAGTTGCAGAGCAAGGACAAAGAACCAAGTCTCCTGACTCCTAGTCTAGGATTGCCATTGTGAGAACAGAAAGTATAGCCAAGCAAGACCTTAGGTCCCTGAGCACAGAAAAGTAAGCACACAAAAGAGCTGGAAGGGACCTTAGAAGCCATCTAGTTCCACCTCACCATTTTACAAATGAGGAAATGGAGGACCCAAGATCCCATCACACAGACAGTGAGGATTGATTATAATCAAGGGGCACTAAAAGTGGATTTCTAGTGCAGGAATGCAGCAGCTACTGTAGATAGTTCTAAGGGAGGGAGCAGCATCTCTCCAGCTTGAGGCTGACTGGAGGCAGCAGACAGAAGGAGCCTTGGAGCTCAAGTGCCAACTGCAATCTCCCTTCTGTAAGAAGCCTTTCCCATACCTCTTAATCATAGTGCTTTTCTTCTGTTAATAATCTCCTATTTATCTCACATACAGCACTGTTTGCCAGTTGTCTCCTCCATTAAACTGTGAGCTCCTTAAAGTAAGAGACTGTCTTTTGCATTCCTTTATATCCCTAGAATTTAGCATGGCATCTGGCACATAACAGGTGCTTAATAAATGCTCATTAACTGACCGGTATTTAGGCTGGCTTACTCTACTATAGATGCTGAACTATTTGTTTAAAAAGAGGGAAGGTGAGAGACTCAGGTGAGAAATTCTTGCATCAGAGCAATGTCAGGTCATATTACAACATATCACATTGCTACATGAGCTTTCCTCAGTGGCTTTCCCTATGTGTATGGGTCCCCCTATGCTCAATATCACTTTGAAGGACAGGACCTGTTTCTCATTTTGTCCTTGTTTCCCCAGCCCCTCATACAGTGCCTAGCACATAATGAGTGCTTACTAAATGAATTATGTGCTTAATGAATTGAGAGAGTGTGGTGGGGTAGATAGAACATTGGACTCAATCAGGAGGCTTGGGTTTGAGTTCCTTCTCTCTCCTCCCCTCCCATCACTCCCTACAAATATTCGATAGCTCTTACTCTTGACGGGCATTTAGTCTCTAAGAGATTTAATTTCATAACATGTAAAACAAAGAAAATAATGCCTTTACTACCACTCCCATTGGCATGCCCAGAGTGTCACATGAGGGCATGAGTACCCATGCACCTCATCCTCAGCACCTCAACTCACTCTGGCATTGGGGAAACCATAAAGCATCATGTAAATGTGAGTGTTAGGACTATCATGGAGATGTATTGAGAACTATCTGATGTCTTAGACCTCGAATGGCTAGGCAGTAATGACTGCCACAAGGTCGGTGACAGCAGCATCCTTCAGAAAATCACCCAACCCTTCCTTAATCTCTCATTATGTCAGAGGTCACACAGGACCTTGATCAGAGCCAACTTTAAGCAAGTTCCTCCCCTGTCTGGGCCTTAATGTTCCTGTCTATAAAGTGAGGAGTTTGGGTAAGATAACTTTCCAAGTTCTCTTACAGTTGTGAATCCTCTGCCTGATTTGTGCCTTGCCCCCTCCTGATTTCATCTACTTCTCATGCCTGCCTGTTGTCCTGATTTATGTTCTACCTGACTTTGATTATCTACTATGCCACCCTCTGGCCATGACCCTCTCTGACTCCAACCACCACCTATGTCTACTGTCTGCCACAGCTGTGCTCCAGACTAGCTGCCAGCTCCCTCATCTGCTTCCTGGCACTACCCTTTTCTAACCTGTGAGGGATCTTTCCGAGTTCTTCCTGTCTGTGACATTCTCATTCCTGACCTTGCTTTCCAAATACTTCTCTCCACATTCTTCTCTTTTCTTTCGACTAGCCCTGCTAACCTGCCTACAACTCCAAATGTCTCTCTCTAACTCGATGACTTGGAATGTATCATTTATTTATCACTTATTTATTTTGAGCCATGCTTACACTCCAACTCTGGTATGTGAAACCAGAAGATCTTAGCAGGAAAGAGAGTAGCATTGAGCCTAGAGTTAGGAAGATCTGAGTTCAAATCTGACCTCTGATACCACTAGCTGTGTGACCCTGAACCAATCACTTAATCACTGTTTGTCTCTGTTTCTTTAACTGTGAAATGGCGATAACAAGAGCACTTACTTCTCAGGGTTATTGTATCAGATGAGATAATATTTGCAGAAAAGCACTTAGCACATAGTAGGCACTATATAGATACTTATTCCCTTCCCTCCTTTTTCTCTTGACTTAGCAATTGATCCAGCAGGGGCTAAGATAGATGACAGTCTGAGACAAAGACACAATTCTACCACAGACCAGGTTTCAAACAGATTTGGTAAAGGCTTAGCTGCAACCTAGCAGGGGAAGATGTGGCTTTTAGACAGACAAGCATCGCTCAAGCTGAACAGGCTGGAGTGATAGAAGGCATTAAGTTGGGTGATTCTAGCAGCTGTGACTGACACTCTGAAAGCTTTGGATTGTTCCTCTTCACTGTACTGGGGAGGGGAGCATCCTTCCTATCATGTGACTGCAATGAGTGGACTTTATAATTAAATTGCTTAATTACACCAAAGCACTTCAGTGTTTTTTCTTGCATTAATATCCCCCCCCCCGTGTTACTGATATTTGCTTAATGTTATTACCAAGCATAGGAGAGGAGTGACAAATACAAGAAAGGTTTTATTATTTGCAAGTCTCAGTCTGACTAGGTATTATTTGTCTTTTTGTTCAGTAGAGCCTGGAAATGTACTCAAGGCATCTGCTCATGGTGACCTTGTTGGCTAGATTCCCTGAGGTCTGTGTCAAAAAAGCTATGATTCTGCAACCTGTTCCTTCAACTTGAGATAGAGGGATACTTATATTGTGGAGTCTATAAGGAATTCACAAGGAAGGGAAAAGATTCTTGGGTCATCTAGTCTAGCTAATACCTGAGTAAGACTCTTCTTACAGCATCCCCAGCAAGCACCCATCCAGCCTTTACCTGAAGACCTCCAGTGATGCAGGAATTTCATTATCACATGAGGCATACTGCTTGAAATTTTTAGAAAACTTTTCCTGACATGAAGTTTAAATCTTCCCAAACATATCTGCACCATGTTTTTTTTTCCTCTCTGGAAATCATTCTTATCTTCCTATGATCAGGACCTTTGATTATCCCCTTTCATCCAGCTTTTGGGGAAACTTTTGCATCCTCTTTCTGGGAACCAGGCCCACATGCTACTTTTCCACCATCTCTACACCAGCCTGCAAGCATCCTCTCCTCCACCTTTGAAGCACTCCTTTTTGTGTTGGTTTTCTCTATTGGAATGAAAGTTCCTTGAGGGCAGGAACTATCTTGCTTGCTTATATTTGTATCTGCTCAGTGAAGTCCCTGGAACATGCTTAATAAATTCCATTCTATTGAAATCAGTTTTTCTGCAACTTCTACCACAGTTCTGCCCTTTTGTTTTGGATAGACTAAGTCTAGTCCTATGCTCAAATGACAGCTCTTTAAATATTTGAGGGAAGGCCCTCTCCCCTGAGGGTGTGCAGCAACCACCTCAAACCAGCTGGCACAGCTTTGTTATATTTTCAGTGCGAGCCTTTATATTTCAGAAATCTGCAAATGCTATGAATCAGAGCTTGATTTATTGTTTTGGTAACTGCCTAGATTTAGGAATGTGATGGAGAGGATGTTAATAATACTGATTAAACTTAAAAGCAGGCATTGACTGTTTTTTGGAGAACCTGTAGTTAAACATTTACTAGCACACCCCAGAGGCTCCCCTACCCTTTAGTCTTCTCTTCTACAAGGTAAATGGCCATTTCTGGAAAGGGAAACTGAGTCTTAAAGAAAGCAAATGACATTAATTCCTTTAAGTGATCCTCATATGACACACTCTCTGATCTCAAGGTTCTAGTCATCCTCCTCTAGGCATATTCCAACAGTGTCCTGTTTCTGCCCCTGTGAATGGTTTTGCCAGGTAGACATTATTGGGTTGGCATTAGGACCTAAGAGTATCAGAGGATACAGTTATCACAACGACAAAAAGCCACATTCTTTGTTCTATGGAAAAACTCCAAGCTTATTGGTTCAGTTTTTCTAGTCCTGGTGCCTGTTGAAATTTCAGGCAATAAGGTACAAATCATGTGACTTGGCTCTGACTTCCTAAGACATTACCCCCAATCTGTCCAGTTCTGGGCATGGAAATCCAGGGGCAGAGTTTTCAGAAAAACCTGGAGGAAACAAAACAAACAAAAAAACAGCAACCAAAATTGATGAGATATTAGTTTCCCCACTTGAATCATAACTGGGAAGTCAGTATCTAATAAAGATTGGAGCCATAACAAAGCTGGAAAAAATCACCCAATTAAACATCAAGATAAGTAATAATTGACTATGTCCACTTAGAATGGGAATATAGAATATCCAAAGAGGCACATTTCCTGTCCCATTTAAATTTTATTAGCCTCTCATCTGTTTACATATAATGGATCCTTACTCTGACTCTATTAACTACAGAGCAGAATTCAATCCAAGACACGGCTGTCATAGGCTCCATCTCAGGGCGTTTCAGTTATTTTATGGACGTGCCGGAGATGCTCATTATATAGCAGGCTCCTCTATGATGAGGTGGTCCCAGGACATGGGCCCTCAGGATTGTACAAATGCAAAGTCCCCATGTGTTCATTTAACAATTCTTAAGACGTCTATTTGCCATGGCATTTATGATTGCTCTGAATTAGACAATAAACTGCTTAAGGTATAACCAGTTCTTCAGGACCTATTTTTCCCTCACTTTAACATATGTGTTTAATTAACATTTCTAATTAAAACTAGAAAGTGTAAAACTCAAATATTATCCATGAGAAGTTTTAATCTGCATGTGTAAATGATGCCAAGTCGCACTTGGTAGGTAGAAGATTTTAGTTTTCCTAGTGAGGGCCATTCCACTATTCTCCACCACCTTTGTCACGTCATGACAATGAACCCTGGGTTCTCAAAGGCTTTGCCAGCAGAACATCAGCTCGGGCAGGTGCCACCAACCTGGACAGGCTGGAAGGACTTGGATTGGTGATAGGCTATATATCTGTCTTTCAAAGATCAGACTAGCTAAGTGCTGAGAGGTTTATTCTGAGTGATGCTTCAAAAAAAAATGAATATTTTGGTCTAGCAATTCAAAAAGCTCCTTGAATGAGGACATGAGGACCAGGGACCAATGGAGACAATATCCATGAGAACAAGTCACAAAGAAGGGATCTAAAAGAACATCTAGTCCAAGTCCCTTATCTTATAGATAAGGAAACTGAAGCTGAGGGAGGGGAAGCACACCCAAGGTCATTATCATTGTTCATTCAAAACAACTCTTTGTGACCCCATTTGGGATTGTCTTGGTAAAGATACTGGAAAGGTTTGCCATTTCTTTCTCCAGCTCATTTTCCAGATGAGGAAACTGAGGTGAACAGGGTTAAGTGACTTGCCCAGAGTCAGACATCTAGAATTGTCTGAGACCAGATTTGAACTCAGGTCTTCCTTGACTCCAGGCCTGGCACTCTATCCATTGTGCCACCTAACTGCCCTACACAAGGTCATACAGACAGCACTTTATAGAGCTAGAATCTGAACCCCAGTCACCAGATGCTCAAACACTACACTATATTGCCTTAAAATATACAAAAGTAATAAATATTGATTAGACATTTATAAAATGGAAGTAATGTCAATAAGTTGGAAGGAAATAGAAAGAGCCCTCCCACAATGATGAGTTGGGAAAGGTAGAGTGTCCCTAGTATAGGGAGAACTGGAGAACTAGAATGAGAAAACCTTCATCTAGAAGAAAACTGAGCATTTTCCTTTAGAATAAGATGTAGAAAATTATATTAAACATATATGTATTTAATGCTCGTCATATGCAAAATTGGGCTCGGGTAGAAGAGGAGCAGGCTCTATCTATACCCTAAAGGAGCATAAATCTTACTGGTAATGGGGTGGGAGGCTATACAAGTATACAAGCAATTCTAGTACTGGGTATAAGTAAGGGACAAAAAAGAGGAGGAAAGCAAAAAAAAGAACTCAGAGTTCAGAGGGAGAGGCCATATATAGGTAGTGCTGTGGATAGAGACCTGAGTTCAGATCCAACCTCAAATCCTTACTAGCTGTATAACCCTGGACAAGTCACTTAACCTCTGTTTGCATTAATCCATTGGAACAGGAAATAGTAAACCATTCCAGTATCTTTGACAAGAAAACCCCATAGGCAGTGTGGTCGAAGGTCATAAAGACACAACCAAATAACTGAACAAAATAATTATATGGTTAGAGAATTGGTCTGGGAGTCAGAAAGACCTGAGTTTAAATAGTGCCTCAGCCACTAGCTGTGTGAGGCTTTCTTAGCCTCAGCTCCTCCTCTGGAAAAGAGGAGCACCTAATTTCCAGGGCTGTTTTGAGATATGTGAGATAACATATGCAGAGCTCTTTGAAAACCTTTCTTTCTTTTTGCTTTTTGGAGGGGGGGAGGCAGGGCAAATGGGGTTAAGTGACCTGCTCAAAAAAAAAAAACAAACCCACGGCTAGTAAGTGTTAAGTGTCTGAAGCCAGATTTGAACTCAGGTGCTCTTGACTCCAGGACTGGTGCTCTATTCACTGAGCAACCTAGCCACCCTGACTTTGAAAACCTTAAAGTACTACATAAATGTTAGTGATGAATACTATGATGATGATAAAAGCAAAGATGATCATATAGCAGGGGAGATCAAGGTAGGCTTCATGAAAGAGGTGACATCAGATATGGGTCTTGAAGGATAGGCAAGATCTGGGCAGGTAGAGAAAAGAATATCCTACATAGCAGAGATGTGCAGGCACAGGTGAGAATGAATATGCTATTTTTAGGGAACGTCATAAGAACTGGTTTTGAAGGAGTAAATGGTATGTCTTGGTGAAATCCTTTCCGAATGTCATTGGTTCATTGTCCTGAGGCATTCAGCAAGGAGGCCTGGATGGGGAATCCAGAAGCCTGGCATCTAGTTCTAGCTCCACCATTGAAGAGCTACCTGACTTTCAACAAGTGTTTTTGAAGTGCCTGAAGGTGAGGTGCCAGGCAATGGGCAAGGTACTGGGGATACAAACAGCAAAGTTAAAGGGAGCAAAACATGACCAAGAAAGGAAGCTGTGATCCTGACTATTCAAGGGATTGCAAATGGAGTCCTAAGGGAGATTATCATGCCCTTTTAAGTAGTGATGACAAAGGCCTTCATGATGAGGACCTCACTTACTTCCCAAGATTGCATTTCCTATTTGATAGCTCTAACCACTAGAAACCTTTCCCATAGCAAATCACTTAAACTCTCTTGGTCTCCTTTCCTCATCTGCAAAAGGGGGATAATCCATGCCCTAACTAACACAGGGAGTTATTGACAGAATTAAAATGAGATAATGGATATAAATGAACTTTGAGAAAAATAAAATATCATACAAATGTAAAGGATTATTGTATCATTTCCTCCAACTTCTTATTGTCAGTGACATCTGAAATTATTATAGTAGAATTTAATTGAGTTAGCATTGAATATCCACTAGACATTCTGGTCAGAATGTTTTACTTTATCATGAATTCTGCTGAGAAGAAGCTAGAAGAAGCTAGTAGATAGTATGTTGGGTTTAGAGTCAGGAGGAGCTAGGTTCACTCTTGCTTCTAACACATATTAGCTGCATGACCATGGGCAAGTCTTTTTTTTTTTTTTAAGCAATTGGGGTTAAGTAACTTGCTCAAGGTTACACGGCTAGTCATTATTTATGTGTGGGTGCTCATTTTCTGAGGCCGGTTTCGATCCCGAGTCATCCCAACTCCGAGGCCGGCACTCTTACTCACTCACTCACTGAGCCACCTAGCCGCCCCTTTTAACCTCTCAGTGTCCCAAGCAATTTTCCAAGATGGGAAGACTTTTTTGGTTATTCTAAAAAAATATTGCTATATTTTATTTTTATATCATCTTCATTTTCAAATAAACCCTTCCTTCCCTAGCCAAGAGTTATCCATTGTAACAAAGATAAAAAGAAAGAAAAAGCAGTTCAGCAAAAGCAACTGATATATCATCTACACATAAGGCAATAAATTACAAATGAGTTGTTGATCTGTCATGGCAATGCGTGGTCTTCCACAATGAGAATCCCATACACTGATAGAATTACAGGTTTGGATTGCCTGACCACTCCCACATACTTTCATACAAACACACACACACACACACACACACACACACACACACACACACACACACACACACACACACACACACACACACACACACACACCACCACCACCACCACCACCACCACCACCACCACCACCACCACCACCACCACACATCCCTGACTCAGAAGGTCAACAGGAAAATCTTCCAAAGCACATTTGATGTAATGTACAGAAAAAAATTTATAATATAACTGTCATCTTTTATCCACCTTAAAATGTGATGTCTTCTTTACTTCAAAACAAAACAAAACAGACCAAAAAAACAACCCCAGACTCACTTTTCAGCTATTTCCCATTGGGTTGCTAGGAGCTGTCCACAGCTGAAGTTCATTCAGAGCAAGAAGCATGGATTTAGCACCAAAACACCTGGGCTCAAAAGGACACTAGTATGCATACTCACTTCATTGAATGAATCCAGGTATATATGAAGTTTAAAAAATTTTGTCAATGAACAAAAATATTTTTCTCTCCACACCCCCTTCCTTTTGGTATGGAAAAAATAAAAACCAAGTCCTAAATATGTATAGTTAACAAATATGTATAGTTAAGCAAAGCAAATTTCCATATTGACCATGTAACAAAAATATTTCTCATTCTGTACCCACAGTCACCTGTCTGTCAGGGTGTGGGTAACATGCTTCATAATGTTTCTCTGGGATTCTGTTTGGTCATTAATATATGAACTTCTGTACAAGCCTAAGCTTGTTTCAGTCATTGGTTTCTTAAGCTACTGCCTGACTTTGGACCATGTTTTTGCAATTTCCCCCCCTTGGATCTCATCACCTTTTCATCACTGAACTTTTGTTCTTCCATTACTAGACTCACTTCCTGCCTCTGGCCCCTATTTTCTTGTTATCTTCTGCTAATTGCTCTGTTAACTGGTCTTTTTTTTTCCTCTGTATGACCCACCTCTTGTTTCTAAACTTTCGGACACTGAGATGTTGCATTTGTGGATTGTCCTACCAGCCTTCTGACACCACTGTCCTCAATAGTCTTGAACCAGGGCCCAAAACCAAGGGGAAGGACCCTATTCCCAATCTCATCATTCCCTAGTTTACATTAATGTATCCAGAAAGGATCATTCTATGGCTTTGTATGTCATTCATGTACAGTTTCAAGAGAACTTCACATCATTATTCTCAGTAATGAAAATGAAAGCTCCCTTTCCTGATTAAAGGTATATTTCTTGGGCTTTTGAAGAAGATATCCATTTCTGGGTATGTGGGGTTTTTATTTGACTTGCTATTCCTGGCAGGAAATTTCTCATCATTGCATGAGTGTAGGCTTCTAATTGGATGAGGATGTGGAATTTCTGGTTCAGTTTCTTTTCAGACAGAAGACCTTTAGTTTTATAGGTTGGAGATGTATTTAAGCAAGGTCCATTTTTCTTCTGCAGATCTTGGTGTTATTTGAAAACGATTGTAAAATGAGAGAAAATGTTCTGGCTTCTTGAGAACTGTTCTGTTTCTAACAGCTTTAACCCCCTCTCAACCCCCATACTCTGTTTAATTATTTTCTCCTGAGACAAAATGCTAAGACTCTGGCAGGATTTATACTTTATATATATATATATATATATATATATATATATATATATATATATATATATATATATATATATATAATTTCCCCATTGCTTTTAAAGAGTAAATAAAATAAAATCCCATGACCACTACCTGTAATACTTCCCACATTTGATATGCCTTGCTTCCTCAAATCTTTTGGTTTTGTATCAAAACAAATTAATTGCAAAAGAAATTTTTATTTAGTCTGTGAAAAGGCAGGCAATTCCTCTTTTTATAGCTGTAATAATGATAACCACTACATCCATATAATGTTTTCCAATGATAAGGCATTCTCATAATCATGATCTCATTTAATGCTTCTCCATAATGGGATGGGATCTTAAAAATGATCAAGAATCATCATCTTAGAGAGGAGAACATTTGCTTAACTGAAAGTCACAAAGTCAGTAAGAAGCTGAGCCAAGATTCAAACCCAACACTTCTGGCTTCAAATTCATTACTCTTCCCATGATATTATACTACCTCTAAGTTAATGTGACTTTCTCAGAGTTATAAAACTTGTAGATGGCAAAGCCAGAATCAGAACCTAGGTTCCCAACTTTTAGTTCAATGATCTTATTACTAGACCACCTGGATTGGGATATTTCATCGAATTTTAGTAATATATTTGGTGGAATGCATTTTATACCAAGGAATAAGACCCTGTGGGTATGGAGTTCCAGTTGTTAATTTTTTATGCTGGAATAGAAGCTCCTTGAGGAGTTTTGGCCTCTAGGTGGCACAGTGGATAGAATCCTGGGCCTGGAGTTAGGAAGACTTGAGTTCAGATTTCACCTTGGACATTTAGCTAGCTGTGTGACCCTGGGCAAATCACTTAACCTCTGTTTGCTTAGTTTCCTCACTTATGAAATGGGGATAATAATAGCTATATTCCAGGGTTGTTGTATGGGTCAAATGAGATAATACTTGTAAAGCACCCAGCACACAACCTGGAACATAGTAGACTTATAAATGCTTGTTTCCCTTTCTCCTTCCTTCCTTCCTTCCTTCCTTCCTTCCTTCCTTCCTTCCTTCCTTCCTTCCTTCCTTCCTTCCTATCCATAGTAAGCATCAAAGTGCCTGGCCCATTTTAAGTTTTTAGTAAATGCTTGTTGACTAATATTCATGGAAGAAGTTAGGAATGCCCTACTTCATAAAGTTATTGGTAGAAGAGCCTAGGAGTCTGAGAAGGTAAGGAGAGAAGGTAAAAGAGTGTAGGGGAACTGGAAAGGTGACAGGGAAGGGCATTAAAGACAAACATCACCTCATTCCCCATTTTGCTAAAAGTCATCCCTGGTGTGGGGTTAAGTGCCCCACTTTCTTAAAAACAGACTTGGAAACTTTCCCAGATTGCACATCTGTTAATGCCTTGCAACTTTCATGTCAGAGAGGGAAGGCCAAAGGGAGAGCATCGAGGGGGATAAGTGAACTCTTCCCTCTGTCTTTGCTGCTACAACACACACCTGGCTCGTGCTCCCCCTCCCTTTATACCCCCCACCTCCAAAGCCATCTGGCTCAAGACCATCTGCACTGTCAGTGGGAGCTCTCAGAAATGGTCTCTGTAGCCTCTCTGTCTATTTGGATGCTTAATTCTCTACTTGGCTATTCTAATAGGCTCCAGAAGATCAGGGGTTTCCCCCACAGAGGCAGGGTTGCTAAATTCAGACTCCCAAGATGAATAAATTGGAGGGAAGCTATAATACTGGGGAAAGGTACAAGAATGTCATTGTGTCTCAGCAACTTCTCAAGAGTTTCTTTAGCATAACCCTGCCCTAGGTCAGAGTTTAAATTAGAGAAGATGGAATTATGAGTTTTCCTCTCATTCAAGTGGTTATTTTTCTCCAAGGAGAGAGGGAGAGAGAGAGAGAGAGAGAGAGAGAGAGAGAGAGAGAGAGAGAGAGAGAAGAGAGAGAGAGAGAGAGAAACACTATGTTGTGATTGCATTCAAAATAATTCTCTCCCCTAGTCTAGGCTTCTTGGAGGAAGTGATCAGAAAAGGGAAGCATTTAATTTCCTGGGTAAGTAATGGGTCCTGTCTCATCCATCCAATCAATGAGTCCATCAATTATTCTCAGTAAATGATTTTTACACCCAACCCAGCTCAGTGCATTGGCCTGAACCCAGGATAGGAGATGGAGGAGGGGGTAGGGAAGTTCCAATCAATGCCAGATTGGCTAGCAAAGCACAGAACCTACAACTGGAGAATAATGTGTTAGTAGCAGTATTCAAAAACACTAACCTCTTGATGGAGAAGCAAAATATTTCCTTTGATTTACTACTAGTACAACACTAGTACAAGGAACATCTGTGCAAGACCAGAATGGCCTTCTGTGCCCTAGGAAACTGGAAAAAGTAACTATCTCATGATTCTGCTGTCATATAGGCAAAGGGTTTAGTTAGAGTCATTGGCACCCCGACCTGAGATGCTGTGGGGACCAGGTCACAGAAACCATAACAAGGAAAAAAGGGTAGCTAGCTGATGCTAAAATAAAATTATCTGGACATACACAGCTAGCTAGCTAGCTGGAACACTCATTAAGTGCCAGACACTGCTAAGCACTAAAGAATACAAATACAAGCAAATAAGATAGTCCCTAGCTTCAAGGGGTTTACATTACACTGGAGAAATAACATATAAAATGGGGGCATATGGGAGATGGTAGCAAGACAGAGGTCACCAAATCTATCTTGGTTTTTCTCAGTTCTCACCTTACTTGGCAACTGACACTGCTGGCTACCCTTCTTGTTGTTCAGTTGTGTTTTCAGTTATGTCCAATTCTTTATGACCCAATTTGGGATTTTCTTGGCAAAGTTTCTTATAGGGTTAATGGAATATTATGATCTTCCCCAGCCATTAATAGGCCTATGTGACCATGTGTTCCCTTTTTTCCTTGGAACAGGGGCTACGTTCCCAGGTCTAAAAGTACATAGGTATTTTATTCAGGGATGTTTTGTTGCTTGAGTTCCAGCCCAGTTCACAGCTGTGACACTTCCTGAGTCACACAGAGCCCATATTCAAAGAGATTTATATTGCCTTTGGGGAGGAGTTTACTTAGGGAGAAGCTTGCCTAGGGAGGCTTGCTTATAGGAAGGCTTTCACACTTTTTGGTACTGAGTCAATTAGGCACTTAGTCATGTGGGTTGTGGTGCCTTCTGGCTCTGAGTGTATTAATTGAAAACTATATACATATATATGTATGTACATGTACATATAAGTGTGTACATATATATTATATATGTGCATGTACATATATGTATGGGTGTGTACATACCTACATACATATATGTGTAGTGTGTGTGTGTGTGTGTGTGTGTGTGTGTGTGTGTGTGTGTGTGGAGTATTTTACCTTGGGCCTCACTCATAGGAAGAATGTTTCTTTGTTATATGTCCAGAAGGGACTCTGAATAGCTGTTGTTAAAGGGCCCCAACCCAGCTTTGTGAACCCAAATGCTGGTGCTCTCTGGTCTGGTGATTATTTATCTATTACTTTGTTTAGACAGTTGGAGCCCTGTCTATTGTATTCTTTCTTGGATAATCACTTCTTTCTACTTATCTGTCTGCATTGTTTAATTAAAGTAAGATTGTTAACTCCTTTATAGCAGTCTTTCCTTTAGAAAAGCAGATCAAAGAACCTTGCTAGTAGCCCTCCTGTGTGCTGGTGTTATTGGTCTTACACCTCCTCAGCAGCTGCAAGTACCATTAGTGGTTATACATCTCCAGCTCATTTTCCAGATGAGGAAACTGAGACAAACAGGGTTAAGTTACTTGCCTGGGGTCACACAACTGGGAAGTATCTGAGACCAGATTTGTACTCATGAAGAAGTATCTTCTTAAGTCCTGTGTGCTATCTGCTTCACCACCTTGCTGCTGGCATTGGACACCCTTACTTCCTGAATATCCTCTCCACTCTTGTATTTTGTGACACTGCTCTCTCTCTCTCTCTCTCTCTCTCTCTCTCTCTCTCTCTGTTATCCTCTGTCATTTCAGTCCTTATCAGTTGCCTTTGCTACGTCATTCTGTGCTTATCTCCCACATCCCACCCCTTAATGGTGGGTATACCCCCCAAATTTTGTCCTTAAACCTTTTCTCTCTCTTCACTCTTTGAGTAATCTCACTAATTCCATGGGTTCAAGAATAGTCTTTATGCTAATGACTCTCAAATATACAGCCCTATTCTCTCTTGAGCTCCTGTCCCTTATCATGTTTCCTACTGGCTATTCCATAGACCCTTCAAACTCAACATGACCAAAATAAAACTCGTAATTATTCCTCCCAAATCTGTGTATCTTCTACATTTTCCTATTTTGTTTGAGGGCACCACCATTCTTTCAGGTGTCCAGGTGCTCAACCTTGGGATCATCTATAGCTCTTTACTCTTCTTCATTCACCATATCTAATAATCTAATCCAATCCAATCCCATCTAATCAGCTGCCAAATCTTACGGTGTCTACCTTCACAACTTCTCTGACAACTGTCCCTTTCTTTCCTGTCACACAGCCACCATTGTAGTTCAGAGTAATATCATTTTTTGTCTGGACAATCACAAGTGTCCTAATTGGTTCTCTGCCTTGATCTCTTTCCTCTATGAAATCGTTCCTGCACATAGCCACTAAAATGATATTCCTAGAATATAGGTCTGACCACATCACCACCCTGCTTAAAAGTACTACAATGACTCACTGCTGTCTTTAAGATAAAAGACAAACTCCTCTGCTTGGTATTAGAAGCCCATTACAACCTGTCTCCAATCTATCTTTCTTGTCTTATTTCACCTTGTTTCCTTTCCCCCTCTCAAAAATCCAACCAAAAATTTTTATCTTTGTTGTTCCTCACACATAACCTTCCATCTCCCATCTCTGTGCCTTTGCATAGGCTGTCCCTCCATGCTTGCCATATACTCCCTCCTTTTCTCTAACATTGGGATCTATAAACACCTTCAAGGTGTTTATACACACACACACACACACACACACACACAATTTTTTGCATCTATCTTGTACTTTGTATCTACATTTATACATGCACTTTGGATTTCCCTAGGTAGAATGCTTCTTGAATGTAGGAACTATTTTGTTTTTATTACTGTTATCCTAGGGTCTATTTAACACTACCTGACACATAGTAGGAACTTAATAAATGCTTGCTGCTTAGTTGCTTATTATGAGACTGTTAAGCAAGAACTTTTGCTGGACCATGAGTTTTACCAAGAATTGAGTAAGAAGAAGAGGCCAGAGCATATTTGAGAAATTGTGAAACACAAATGATGATTGATTAGTTCTGTTCACTCAACAGGTATTCATCAGTTCTAAGCACTCTGGAATATATGAGAAGAATAACTGACATTTTCCTTGCTCTCCTGAAGCTCCTTACTAAATTTTTTTTAAACTAGACTTGTGACTTCATTGGCATGAGAAACCCCCAGTGTGAAAATTCCTGCTATCATTGCATGGCTCTGCCCCTTCTAGTCAGAATTAGCTAGGGGCCTGGGAGCTTAAGGCCTTGCCCAACATTGCACAGCCAGTGTACCTCAGTTGCAGGACCGGACCCGCATTCTCCTGGCTCCAAAGTCGGCTCCCTCCCCACTTCTCCACTCTGCTTCTCCCATCTCTCTAACGCTCTTCTCACAGCAGCATGTGAAGTAGTACAGGTAGGATCTTCATTATACAAAAGTGGGAACTGAAAACTAGAGAAGCTTCTTGATCTGCCTAGGCTCACACATTCTATAAGTGACAGAGCTGCTATCCAATTCAAGTGTCTTCTGACTATACCAGGTTGTAGTCACACAAATATGAATTAATTAGATACTGATATAGAAAGGTTATACAGTGAAGTGCCAAAGCATATGATTTTGAATACAGCAAAAATGCAATAATAGTTGAGGAAAGAAATGGGGTCTTTAAGTCTTCAGGAAAGGGCTCACAAAAAAGGTAGGACTTTGGAGCTGTGTCTTAGCAAGGAGCAGGATTTGCTTGGGCTGAGAGGTTGGCAGGAGGGTCTCTTGAGAGGAGAAGCAGTTGACTGTTGCTTCTCACTCTGGTCATTTTCCCTTTGAGTTCAGTGATTGGGGGCAAGAAGATGTTCTGGAAAGTTAAGGTTCAGACTGATAGGGACTGAATTGTTGACTCTCTTGCTCTTAAGCTGTTCTGAATTCTATTTGCTCTCCATGGAGAATAAGAGAAAGGGGGAGAGAGGAGAAAGAAAAGCATGGATGGGGTCTCAGACATTCCTGAAGCTCTGGGTAGTCCTGGATCATGGCACTGGTTGGCTGAGCCCAGGTGCATGGAGAATGATAGATCCCCAGGGCATCCTACTGAGTAGACTGCTAATTTATTTCTTTGTGTTCCCTAGTCTGGGTGCCTTTCACACAAGCTGTTCCAGAATAAATTTGTTTGTCCATAGAATACACCGCTGCTGCCCAGGGTAGGATTATTGAGGTATACAAAAAAAAAGTCTGTGTTTGGGGTAGCAGAGAGGGAGGGAGTAGGGAATAAAGTTGCCCAATACCAAAATAGATCTGTTTCCCCAGCCTTTTTCTCCCTCACTCCATGGGATCACAGTAGATGCTCTTTCTTTTCCTTTCCAACAATAATGATTCTGTCAATAACCTCCAGGGGAATCTTTATGTGAAGACAGTGAGATTTTCTTTTCATTGTTATCGACTCTCCTACCAGTTAAAATATATTTTAGCCAAAGTAAACCATTCAAATAGACCATTAAGGTGTATTTATGAGAATCAGGCAGGACTCCTTGTACTAGCTCCAGTCCCTGCCATACCTAACAAGGGGAAAGCTCTCCACATTAAAGATGGTAGAAACTAAAGTCAAAGGCAGGGCAAGAAACTTGGTATGAGCTAAAGAATGGGCCCTGCACTGCAATCACAGATACGTTTAAATTGTCCTAGGAATTCTTGACAGCAGCCCTCATCATTACACTGAAAGTGCATTGCTAAGCAAGAGCCTCACCTGAGTGGTCCTCAGGGCAGAATTAATGAATTGGAGGGGTTTCCAGGAATTAGGATTGTGCACTTGAATGCATTTTCCGTTGCAAGTACAGGTCAAATCCCATTAAAATGAACTCTATGGGGCATCCAAATTTTTTCTTTTTTAATAACAAGCATGTTCTATCTAATGTTAGTAAGTGTTTCCATGGTCCTTAGGTAAAACAATGTAACAGAGGGATAGTTAGTTCCATAGGATTTTTAGCACTCAGACTTATAATGGATATTAGAGATAATCTAAACCAACCCATTCATTTTACAGATGATGAAACTGAAGCCCAGGGAGGTAAAATGACTTGACTAAGGTCACAAATATAATAAGAAGCAGAACTGGCATCAATCTCAGGTATAGGAAGAAAGGGAGGAAACAATCTATTAAGTGCTTACCATGTGCCAGACACTGTTCTAAGCATTTTATAAATATTATCCCATTTGATCCTCACAATAATTCTGGGAGGTAGTTGCTATTATTACCCACATTTTATAATTTGAAAAACTAGAGTTTAAGTGATTTTCTCAGGGCTATAGAGCCAATAAATGTCTACGGTTGGATTTGAAGTCAGGTCCTCCTGACTCCAGATCTAGAATTCAATCCATTGTATTGCCTACCTGCCTAATAGGATCATAGAAGGTGATCTTAAGATCTTTTAACATGAAAGAGACCACAGAGGTGATGTAATTCAGCTTCATTCTATAAATGAGGAACCTTAGACTTGGAGAAATGATGTCAACTTGCCTGAGGTCATATAAGGAAAAAATAGCAGCACCATTCTTAAACTCAGGAACTCTAAATCCAAATCCAGGATTCCTCCCTCTGCACCACACATAGGAACAAAGCTTAGAAAAGAGCTCTTCTTATGGGAGTCCAAGACATTATAGGCATTCAGGATGTGAAGGCAAGGCCTAGTTATGACATCTTTATGATATAGGTTGCAATAATGCACAGGGGCATGCTTGTACTGGAATTGTGTTTTAACACATCATATATGAACCTCATAGTTGGTACTTGGAAATTATGATATAACAACAAAAGTATTTAATAGAAATCAGGAGTTCTAGTCCCTGCTTGGCCACAACCTTGCTGGGTAACTTAAAGAAGTCACTCGATTTCTCTGGGTTTCTTCATCTTTTTCTGTCCAATAGAGATAATAATCCCTGACCTGGCTACTTTGCTTAGATCATTGTGAGAATCAAATAATATTACCAGTGTGAAAGTATTAAAAAAAGTCCAGGTATTCATTCACATGCAAGGTATTTTTGCCATCACTCAACTTTGTTGCTAGAATCACAACCTAGTCCTAGTTCATGTGGGGCTTGGGGCAGAAGACCAGAGCTTGGGCACTCGGCCTCCTCATCTCTGGGAAGCCTGCTGCCAAGTAGAACAGTAAATTAGCCAGTGATGGCTCCTTTCAGAGGCAGACCTGCTCTGTAAATGTTACCAGTTGGGTGACAGAGTGACTGATGAGGTGCTCTGCAGGGCAAGAAGTACAGAAATCCTGTAGTATGTTTCATTTCTCTGCCTTAGCATACCTTTCAGGTAGAAGAAGTAGGTGAGTACATACATTACATGGGTGGAGAGGTACTAGGAAGGTCCCCCCAACTCCAAGTGCCTCCCTCATCATCTGTCAGTGCCTCCTTTAGAGAGTGACTCCTTTAGTTTTCAAAGGATTCTAGTTGGAAGAGTCTGCAGAGACCATTGAATCTAATCTACTTATTTTATATATGAGGAACCTGAAGGCCAGATTGATGAATGTCTGGATAAACATTACACAGCTGGTAAGTGTCTGAGGTGGGATTTGAATCTGGGTCTTCCTGACTCAAATCCAGTGCCCTATCCACTTCACCATGCTGAAATTCAGTAAAGATCTTTGTTCTTCCACTAGAACATCAATATCTCCAAATTAGGTTGTACCTTAAACCACCATGGGGCATAGACATTTCTCAGGAGGGATAGCTGAGGGCAAGAGTCCTAGGGAATGTGACATTTGGCCAATATTTTTTTGAGGATATGAGTGAGGACTAAAGGGCAGGGTCATCAGAGGAGGCTCAGAGCTAGGGTTAGGAGGGAAAAGGGAGGAATAGCACCATCACTAATGTAGGTGCTGAGAGTAGAGACAGGCCTCTGCCTCTCTGATACCACTAATACTCAAAAAAGGGAGTTTGAGTCAGTTGTAACTAAGAGATATCAATGGAATAATGGATAGAGGGTTAGCCTAAGAGTCAAGAACACCTGGGTTCAAAGTCCTGACTTTTGACACATACTAAGCATGTGACCTTAGGCATATCACCTAACCTCTTAATGCCCCAAGAAGCTAACACTATAAGTTGTAGAACAGGGACAAATCTGAATCAATAGAGGTTATTTCCTTACTAAAGAGCTCACTATCCTCAGGTAGACATCCCTATAGATAGATGTAAGTAATCGAATAATTTAGGGGTAGGTGTGGGCCACCTAGAGTCAGAAAATCTGTGTTTTGGTCCCAGCTTCAACATTTAATAGCTGTGTGAGTATGGGAAGTCACTTTTGCCTCGGTTTCCCCATCTGTAAAATGGGGATATTCACAATAGGCTATTGTGGGAAAGGTACTTTGTAAATCTTCAAAGGATTTAGAAATGTGAGGTGTTATTATAAGGAAGGACTAACACACTAAAAAGTTATTAAATTTGAGGAGATGAGACCCTCTCTATCGATATAAACTCGACTATGCTAATTATAAAACTTGCCCAACTATCTACTCATTCGAACAGGTGCCTTAAGAACATCTCATAGAAAGAAAACACTTGGTTCGTTCGGTTTCTCTTATTGTACCTATTTAAAAGCAATTACACTGAACTTCCTTGAAAACATTCCTTTCATTTTGTGGGTGATACCATATGCTACCAGAAATCAGGCTGGAGAGGCGGTGTGGCATGATGGAAGGCATGCCAGATCCAGAGTTAGCTCTGGGTTTGAATCCTGGTGCCAGTGCTCAAGAGCTGGATCAACAGAAGCAAGCTGCTCTGTCTTTCTGAGCCTCAGTTTCCCTTTCTGTAAAGATAAGGATACCTATACTCCCAGACTCACTCAATTTTTGTGGGAAAAGGACTCATAGAATTATAGTTTTAGAGCTAGTAGAGAACCTTGGAGACTATCTAGTCCAAATTCCTCACTTTATAGAGGAGGTAACTCAGACCCAGGGAGGTAAGATTTGAACCTAGTGCTCCAAAGCTAGAGTCAGTGCCCTGGATTTTACAGTGACTTTGTAAACCTCAAAGTCTCATAGAAATGGGGGTGATTCTAGAGGAATGGACAGCCAGGGGTACAGAACCTGTGGCCTCAAGACTAGATGTGGCCCTCTAGGTCCTCAAGTGCGGCCTTTCAGCTGAATCCAAACTTTACAGAACAAATCCCCTTAATAAAAGGATTTGTTCTATAAAACTTGGACTCAGTCAAAAGGCTGCACCCAAGGATTGAGAGGGTCACATGTGGCCTGGAGGCCATAGGTTCTCCACCCTTAGACAGAGTCCTATAACACTATAATTAGGCAGAGCTCTATTATACCATAATTTTATGGAAAAAGCAGAGGCTGGCCACCATCCAGAGAAAAAAAGGAAGAAATAGTCTTGGGGGAGAATGAGCTTTTGAGAAATGAAGAGCTGAGAACCCAGGCAAAGGACAGTCATTAAGGCAGACAGTCGCTGGAGTTCTTTTCTGCCACCTGGGCTACAAGGGGGAGATTTATTGCCTGAATTTACATCTTTATGTGTCAACATGTGAATGAGTCTCTTGTTAAAAAACATACTTTATTATGTTCAGGCAACTCTAACCCATTTAAATCATAAAAACTATGAGGCAGTTCTCTCTTGGCCTCCAAATTCTCCAGCTCAAGCCAAACATCCCAGACGTGAGATTATTCTCCATCCAGGAAAGCAGCAGAGAAAGAGAGTTGTGCTTTTTCAGTGGAATCGGGATGAGTCCCATCTTGTTAAACACATAATTTTTCTCCTTCCTTAGCACATAGCACAACATCCATCTTATTCCATATCTGGAGAGGTGGCAGAGAGGAGAGCTCTTTACAGACCTTGTCTATAAGACAAGGAGACCTGGGTCCAAGCCCAGACTCCACTTATGAGCTATGTGGCTGTGGGTCTTATTGTTTCTATATGGAAAATAAGGATAATAAACCTACCTCACAGTAGTGAAGTGAGGGTTAAATGAGATATTATAAGTACAGCACTGTATGAATATAAATGTTTTATATGTATAGGTATATGCCTTATACCTATTTTATGTTTGTAGGTATAAATATATAGTTTATAGGCATACAACTTAGAAAATTGTGTGCAAATTACAAAGGCATTTCTTTCTATCTTTTCTGAGTATGCCTCATCTTTCTGTTTGTATTTAACTTGTGTTATGCCCTACAGAAAAACATTTTCAATTCAGATGACACAAATTTGGGCAAGGCCTAGGATTAGAATTTAAAATTATTTTTCTATTGGGAGGGGGGAGTGAAGTTTTGCTAAGTAGACAAATAGTATGTAAGTGAACTAGTATTCAAAAGGCGTGTTTAACCTAGTTAAGGAAATAACCCTATTTTCAAGCACATTCAAACACTTAGAAGGTAGCATTTACAAGCAAATACTTGGTAGGCTAATTAGAAAACATTCTTATGGGCTCATTAAAGAAGGTTCCCTATGGATGGCAAATCTTCCATAGCCTCATTAGGTTTGTTATACGCACTTAAAGAAATAAAACTACATCTATTTAAAAATAATTTTATCATTCTTTGCTACTAAATCAGATGGCTCTGCTTTCCTGGTTGTTCCAAATTAGTGAGGCCGTAATAGATACTTATTCCTTTGTGAATAGGCAGCTGGTTGGTTCAGTGGATGGAGTGCTGGGTCTGGAGTTACCAAAACCTGAGTTCAAAATCCGCTTCAGACACTTGCTAACTGGGTGACCCTGGGCAAGCCAGTCAGCATCTTTTTGCCTTAGTTTCCTCATCTGTCAAATGGGGGTGATAATAGCATCTGCTTTGCAGGGCTGTTGTGAGATCAAAATACTTGTAACGCGCTTTGCAAACCTTAAAGTACTATATATAAATGTTAGCTATCATTGTCATCATCTCTATTACCATTGTCTCTGACCAGCCCTGTATAAGATATATTAGATGTATATACCATATTGCCCAGGTATAGTAGAAAGGGATTCACTCACACTTGAACAACTTACATTTGAATATGTGGGAAATGAAAGCTCTCTATGACTGTTCCTAATTTTATCATCTGTTTCAGTGGCTAAGATGCTAACATGGTAACGACTGTTGTCTATTTCCATAACCTTGTCAATTGTTAAATTGTGCAGAACGGCAGGCCAGATCTGTACAGATTTATTCTCCTCTCCCTGGCAGGATTCATTCCTGTCCTGATGCTTTCTTTGGAAAGATGTGGGATATATTGGGAGCATCTCCTAGGGACGGTCTGGAGAGGTGCTTTGTTTCCAAATTGCAAGGACATGTTGGACTGCAGGGGGAGGGAAAGGGATCAGGAAATCACACTGAAATCAGACAAACAGTCTTTTCTGGGTCCTCCACGAAGAGAGAGGGATCTGGCATTAGCTAAGGGTGATGGTTATGCTATCAGGGCAATGAGTTACTGGGGGCTGATAAGAACAGTTTTTAAAAGTTAACAACTCTGTCCCAACCTCCCCACCCCCAGCCTAAAACCACATATCCAAATCCTGCACCTATTCCTGTTATTAGTCTTATATTCTTGTGAACTCAGTGGAAGATTTTTTTTAACAGATGTCTTTTGTTTTCATATTATCTGAATCTTCCAAAGTTTTCTGCCCTCTCCTCAGAGAACTATCCCTTACAACAAAGAATAAATAAGAAGGAAAATAAAGCAATTCAGTAAAACTAACCAACCTATCAAAAAAAAAGTCTGAAGAAACAAAACAAAACAAAATAAGAGAGACCAAGTAGTTTGCTTCAATCTGCATTCAGACTCCATAATTCTTTCTCTGAATGTGGATAGCCTTTTCCATCATGAACCTTTTGGAGTTGTCTTAGAACCTTGCATTGCTGAGAGGATTAAAGTCTATCAAAGTTATTCATCACAGATACACTGTGTCTGTAATTGTGTACAATTGTTCCATGTTCCATACCTTCTTCTGGCTGTAAAGAAATGGAGTGGGGGTATTCTCATAAGTCTCCTCTAGGACCAAGATTATTCATTATATCTTCACAGAATTCATTTTCAGTATATTGGTGCTGTTATTCTCTCCATGTTCTGCATTGTAGTCATAGTTATTTTCCTGGTTCTACTTCCTTCACTTTGCATCAGTTTATATAAGTTTTCCACAATGAGAGCTTTTTTACCATGTTTCTGAACCAGGTACTTGAAAACCAGTTGGGTGGAGTTCATTCTGATGCTCACACTCTGCTTTCTGCCAGTTTTTCTTTGATGGGCTTATCTTTGCTCCTAGAATTGCCCAGTTCTGTAAATTAATGGAAGTTCTAGGGAAAGAGAAAAATTCCACCATCAAAGTGGTTTCCATCCTGCCACATTGAGTTGATGAGTATGAACCTTTACCTTTGATTAATAGACTTTTCTATCCCAGGAACTTTCACATTCACTATCCCATTGAATTCTCCCAGAACTCCTGTGAGTTAATGTGTCAGGCACCCCCACTTAGTAGATGAGGAAACTCCTGAAACACTTGCACTCAGTTAAGTTCTCTTCTGTTTCTTGGTAACATCTGTTGTTTTTATTTTAGAATCTGCTCATTTCTCGCTCTCTCCTACCTGGCCCAAATGATTTTTCTCTAGTTAGAAACATAACCAATTAGAAGTCAGAGGGAACATTGCTGTTGCTGTTCAGTCATGTCTAACTCTTCATGACCCCATTTGGGGTTTTCTTGGCAAGGTTACTACAGTGGTTTGCCATTTCCTTCTCCTCATTCGACAGATGAGGAAACTGAGGCAGACTGGGTTAAGTCACTTTTTCATGGGTCACACAGTTAGTAAATGTCTGAGGTCAGATTTGAATTCAAGATGATGAGCTTTCCTGGCTCCAGGCCCAGCACTCTGTCAACTGTACCACCTAACTGTCCCCCAAAGACAACTTAGAGACAATTTTATGCAATTGCTCCTCCATTTCATAGAGGAGTACACTGAGACCCAGAGATGCTTGCTCAAGGTCACACAATGAATTAATGATAGAGCCAGGACAAGCCTCTAGGGTTCAATTCTAGGGTTTCTCCTGCCCCCCCCCCACCCCTACTAGTATCTATTAATTAAAAGAGACACAAACATAGTATAGTGAGAGAATGTGAGATTTAGAGTCCGAGTGTCAATGTTAAAATCCATATTCTGCCACTTGCTACCTGTATGGCCTTGGGCCAGTCATTTAATCTCTCTGTGACTCAGTTTTCTTATCTGTAAGAGGAAGATGTCGCCCTAGATGACCTTTTGGGTCCTCTCCATTTCTAAATCTATGAGCCTATGGGGAGGAGGAGAGGGAGTGGAATAAGGGTTTATATCAAACATATGTGCCAAGCATTGTGCTAAGTGCTTTACACACATTATCTTACAATGACCTTATAAGGTAAATTGTATTGCTATTCCCATTTTACAATTGAGGAAACTGAGGCCCAAAGAGGTTAAATGACTTACACAGGGCCATACAGTAACTGTCTGAGGCTGGGTGTGAACTTAGGTTTTCTTGACTCCGAATCTAGTGCTCTACTCACTAAACCATCTTGCTGCCTGTGAGGGTCCTAAAGGAAACAGGAGGGAAATGAGAAAGCGTTTGGATTTTCCTTTATTCCACTCCAAGCAAAACTGTGATTCTTGTCACTTGTTTGCTAAGTTCCTTTGATTTTAGTCAAAACAAACCAAACCAAACGTATTTCTGATTTTGAAGGCTTGCTCCAACTTGGAGGTCTTCAAACAAAAGCTGGTTAAGGACGTGTTGAGTGTGGCATAATGGAGATTCTTTTGGTTTATGGGTTCAATTAGATGGCTCCTGAAGTCCTTTGCAACTTTTCAGTTCTGTGATTCTATCACCTATGGGTGGGGGCAGCTAGGTGGTACAGTGGGTAGAGCATTGGGGCCTGGAGTCAGGAAGACTCCTCTTCCTGAGTTAAAATCTGGGCTCAGATACTTACCAGCTGTGTAACTCTGGACAAGTCACTTAACCCTGTTTGCCTCAGTTCCAGTAAAATGAGCTGGAGAAGGAAATGGCAAACCACTCTAGTGTCTTTGCCAAGAAAACCCCAAATGGGGTCATGAAGAGTCGAACATGACTGAAAAATGACTAAACAGCAAATCCTATGGGTGCCACTGATCCAGAAGGAACTGAAAGACAGCTGGGAGTTCTTTTCATCATTTGTACTAAGCCAATGGGCTCAGCAGGGGTATCCCCTGAGATATACCAGGAAATTCCATTGAGAGCATTGTGGCAAAAAAGACCATCGAAGATCCCTTCGCAGCCTGGGCTGAGGAATCACCCACCAGTCAAACCATCTCTGCCAGACATTATCCAGCATGGGGCTCCTAATGAAAAATTGCGGGGCTATTAGTGCTTAGCAAATTAAGGGCACTTCCATTTATTACCGTGCTCCACTAAGGATGAGCATTAATTTTTTTTTCAAAGCAAATTCACTGGAAACAGACAGTTTAAAATTTATGCTTGTAATGATGGCTACATGGTCCATTAAGACCACCTCTAAGTGAGCTTAATTTGTAGCAGATAAATGTCCGTGTCTACATATTTTTCAACATAGTTTATGGCGCATCCTGCACAGCTGCGCCCAACTGATTAAATCCTCACAAAATTTAAATAGGAAACACATTACGTAGACAGTATTATATCCATTCATCATACACGCATTTTCAATTTAACTCTCTCTGCCGTGGGCCAGGAGGAGTTCTAGGGTTGGCTCCCTCCCAATGTTGGTTTGCTCTGGTTTTCTGGCTCTTTTGTTTGCCTCTAGCTTCCATGTGTCCCGGGGGGCTCAGTTCCACCTCCATGGCCTTGGATTCAGTGGAAGTTTTTGATAGAGAGAGCACGAATTGATAAGCAAGGTGGGCAAACTCTGCCTGAGAGAACTTCGAGGCCTTCCGACTTCTTATCAAGGCATCTTTGCTGTAGCTGTTCAGTTCATTAAAGCACCAGGTCATGGGAATCTTCTTTCCTCAGTTGTCTTTGCCAGTGACTGAAGCAGCTCAAAGGTCAGTGTACCATAATTTGTTATTCCTCCCTGCATAAATTACCTCTCCCCTTCAGAGGGATATATTAGTAGTGTCTATGGCCTTAATTGAGGGTGAAGCATAGCTTGGCGTAACTTTAGACTTCTCAAAGGAAGACGTCCTGATGTAGTGGAGAAAGCATTTAGTTTGGAGGCAGAACATCAGGGTTCACTTCCCTGTCCTTCTGTTTAATGTTCATGTAATCTCACACTAGTTACTTACATTCTCTGATCCTCAGCTTTCTCCACTTCAGAATGCTAGGAGTATACAAGGGAGGTTAGACTAAATCGAGAGTTCTTTTTTTTTATATTTTTGCTTTTTTCCTTTTAAATTTATTTATTTTTAGTTTACAGTATTCAATTCCACAAGTTTTTGAGTTCCAAATTTCCCCCCCTTCTTTTCCTCTCCCCCTGCCAAAGATGGCATGTAATCCAATATACGTTCTACATATACCTTCACATTAAATATATTTTCACAATAGTCAAGTTGTAAAGAAGAATTATAACCAATGGAATGAACCATGAGGAAGAAGAAACAAAACAAAACAAAACAAAAGGGAGCAAATCATTTGCTTCAATCTGCATTCAGATTCCATAATTCTTTCTCTGGATATGGATAGCCTTTTCCATCATGAGTCTTTTGAAGTTGTCTTAGAATCTTGCATTGCTGAGAAGAGTCAAGTCTATCAAAGTAAGTCATCATGGATACAACGTGTCTGTAATTGTGTATGATGTTCTCCTGATTTTGCTCCCCTCGCTCAGCATTGGTTCATATAAGTCTTTTCAGGTTATTATGAATTCCCGTCTGCTCCTCATTTCTTATAGCACAATAGTATTCCATTACATTCATATACTACAGCTTGTTTAGCCATTCCTCAGCTGATGGGCATCCCCTTAATTTCCAATTCTTTGCCACCACAAAAAGAGCTGCTACAAATATTTTTTGCACATATTGGTCCTTTTCCCCTTTATATGATCTCTTTGGGATACAGCCCTAGAAGTGGTATTGCTGGGTCAAAGGGTATGCATATTTTTATAACCCTTTGGGCATAGTTCCAAATTGCTCTACAGAATGGTTAGATTAAGTTCACAACTCTACCAACAATGCATTAGTGTTCCAATTTTCCCACATCTTCTCCAGCATTTATAATTGTCCTGTTTTGTCATGTTAACCAATCTGACAAGTGAGATGTGGTACCTAAGAGTTGTTTTGATTTGTATTTCTCTAATCAATAATGATTTAGAGCATTTTTTTCATATGATAAACCAAAGGTTCTTGATCTGATGTCTATGAATTAAAAATATTTTGGTGACTATTTCTTTTTTTTAAATTAATTTATTAGTTTAGTTTCAGTTAACAAGATTCAATTCCATAGTTCCTTGATTTTCAAATTTCCTTTACTTCCCTCCTCCCTCCCCACACAACAGCATATAGTCCAGTATATGATCTGCAAATGCATTCATATTAGACATTATTCCAATTACAAAGGCGTATTGTGCTAGGTGGGATGAAAGATAGTAAGGAAGAAATAAAACCAAACAACGAAAAGAACAAGATCATTTAGTTTGCTTCCATCAGGATTCAGGCTCAGTTCTTTCTAGTTATATCTCTGGATGGCACATTTCTCACTTTCTTGAGTCTTTCGGGATTAACTTATATCTCTGCATTGCTGAAAAGAGTCCAGTCTGTCATAGTTGGTCATCACAGATATGGTATGTCTGTGATTGTATACAGATTTCTTTTGATTCTACTCTTCTCGCTCAGCATCAGTTTGTATAAGTCTCTCCAGGTAATTGTGAAATCCATCACCTCTTCATTTCTTATAGCACAATAATATTCCATTACATTCATATACCACAACTTGTTTAGCCATTCCCCAATTGATGGGCACCCCTTCAGTTTCCAATTCTTTGCAACCACAAAAAGGGCTGCTAAAAATATTTTTGTACATATGGGTCTTCCTCCCACTTCTATGATCTCTTTGGGATATAACCCTAGAAGTGGTATGGCTGGGTCAAAGGGTATGAAATTATTTATAATCCTTTGGGCATAATTCCAGATTGCTCTCCAGAATGGTTGGATAAGTTCACAACTCCACCAGCAATGTATTAGTGTTCCAATTTGTCCACATCCTCTCCAGCATTTGTCACTTTCTTGTTTTGTCATCTTAGCCAATCTGACTGGAGGGATGTGGTATCTCAGAGTTGTTTTGATTTGCATTTCTCTAATTAATAGTGATTTAGAGCATTTCTTCATATGCTTATAGATATCTTTAATTTCTTTCTCTGAAAATTTCCTGTTCATATCCTTTGACCACTTATCAATTGGGGAATGACTTGTATTCATACAGATTTGGCTCAATTCTCTATAAATTTTAGAGATGAATCCTTTATCAGAGACACAAGTTGTAAAAATTCTTTCCCAATTTCCCACCTCCCTCTTGATCTTGGTTACATTGGCTTTGTTTGTGCAGAAGCTTTTCAATTTAATGTAATCAAAATTATCCATTTTGCATTTTATAATGCTCTCTAATTCTTCTTTGGTCCTAAAGTCTTCCCCTCTCCACAGATCTGTCAGGTAAACTATTCCTTGCTTTTCCAAATTGCTTACAGTATCATCCTTTACACCTAGATCATGCACCCATTTGGACTTGATTTTGGTATATGGTGTTAGATAATGGTCTATGCCCAGTTTCTGCCATACTGTATTCCAGTTTTCCCAGCAGTTTTTGTCAAATAGTGCATTCTTATCCCCAAAACTGGGGTCTTTGGGTTTATCGAACAATACATTGCTATATTCATTAACTACTGGGTCTCTTGCACCTAATCTATTCCATTGATCCACTACTCTACACCTCTGCCAGTACCAAGCAGTTTTGATGACTGCTGCTGTATAATACAGATTAAGATCTGGCATAGCTAGTCCACCTTCCCTAGCGTTTCTTTTCATTAATTCCCTTGATATTCTAGACTGTTTGTTTTTCCAAATAAATTTTGTTATTATTTTGTCTAACTCTAGAAAGTAGTTTTTTGGTAAATTGATTGGTATGGCACTAAATATATAGTTTAGTTTGGGTAAACTTGTCATTTTTATTATATTAGCTCGACCCAGCCACAAGCAATTGATATTTTTCCAACTATTTAGATCTGCTTTTATTTGTGTGAGAAGTGTTTTGTAGTTGTGATCATATAGATTCTGGGTTTGTTTTGGCAAGTAGATTCCCAAATATTTTATAACGTCTACAGTGACTTTAAATGGGATTTCTCTTTCTATCTCTTGCTGTTGAGTTTCATTAGAGATGTACAGGAATGCTGAGGATTTATGTGGGTTTATTTTATATCCTGCAACTTTGCCAAATTTAATTATTGTCTCTAGTAGTTTTTTACTTGATTCTCTAGGATTCTCTAAGTATATCATCATATCATCTGCGAAGAGTGATAGCTTGGTCACTTCTTTACCTAATTTGATTCCTTTGATTTCTTTTTCTTCTCTAATTGCTACTGCTAGTGTTTCTAGTACCAGATTGAATAAGAGGGGTGATAGTGGACACCCTTGTTTCACTCCTGATCTTATTGGAAAGGCTTCTAGTTTATCCCCATTGCATATAATACTTGCTGATGGCTTTAAATAGATGCTATCAACTATTTTGAGAAAGGCTCCATTTATTCCTATACTTTCTAGTGGTTTTTTGTTTTTTGTTTTTGTTTTTTTGCCTTTTGGAGGGCAATTGGGGTTAAGTAACTTGCCCAAGGTCACACGGCTAGGTTTTGTTTGTGTGTGCATTAAGTGTCTGAGGCCGGATCGGAACTCAGGTCCTTCTGACTCCAGGACCGACGCTCTACTCACTGCGCCACCTAGACGCCCCTTCTAGTGTTTTTAATAGGAATGGATGTTGTACTTTGTCAAAAGCCTTTTCTGCATCTATTGAGATGATCATGTGGTTTCTGCTAGTTTTATTGTTGATGTGCTCAATTATACTGATGGTTTTCCTAATATTAAACCATCCTTGCATTCCTGGAATGAATCCTACCTGATCAGAGTGTATTATTTTTGTGATAAGTTGTTGGAGTCTTTTGGCTAATATTTTATTTAGAATTTTTGCATCTAAATTCATGAGGGAAATTGGTCTATAATTTTCTTTCTCTGTTTTATCTCTTCCTGATTTAGGAATCAGTACCATATTTGTGTCATAGAAAGAGTTTGGTAGAACTCCTTCTTCACTAATTTTCCCAAATAGTTTGTAGAGTATTGGAATCAATTGTTCTTTAAATGTTTGATAGAATTCACTAGTAAACCCATCTGGCCCTGGAGATTTTTTCCTAGGGAGTTCATTGATGGCTTGTTTGATTTCTTTTTCTGAGATGGGGTTATTTAGGTAATTCACTTCCTCTTCAGTTAATCTGGGCAACTTGTGATTTTGTAAATATTCATCCATTTCACTAAGATTGTCATATTTATGTGCATATAATTGGGAAAAATAATTCCTCATTATTTTTTTGATTTCCTCTTCATTGGAGGTGGATTCACCCTTTTTATTTTTGATACTCAAAATTTGGTTTTCTTCTTTCTTTTTTTTTATCATATTGACTAAGGGTCTATCAATTTTGTTGATTTTTTCATAAAACCAGCTCTTGGTTTTATTTATTAATTCAATGGTTTTCTTAATTTCAATTTTATTAATCTCACCTTTGGTTTTCAATATTTCTAATTTAGTACTAAATTGGGGATTTTCAATTTGTTCTTTTTCAAGCTTTTTCAATTGCATGTCCAATTCATTGACCTCCTTTCTCTCTGCTTTAATTAAGTATGCACTCAGGGATATAAAACTTCCCCTGAGAACTGCCTTTAGTGCATCCCACAAATTTTGGTATGTTGTCTCATTATTGTCATTCTCTTGAATGAAATTATTGATTGTTTCCATAATTTCTTGTTTGACCCACCAATTTTTTAGCATTAAATTGTTTAATTTCCAATTAGTTTTTAGTCTATCTTTCCATGGTCTTTTATTGCATATAATTTTTATTGCATCATGATCTGAGAATGATGAGTTTAATATTTCTGCCTTTCTGCACTGGATTGTGAGGTTTTTATGCCCTAGTACATGGTCTATTTTTGAGTATGTACCATGCACTGCTGAGAAGAAAGTAAATTCCTTTTTATCCCCATTCAGTTTTCTCCAGAGATCCATTATATCTAGTCTCTCCAAGATTCTATTCACCTCCTTAACTTCTTTCTTGTTTATTTTGAGGTTAGATTTATCGAGTTCAGAGAGGGGAAGATTAAGGTCCCCCACTAGTATAGTTTTGCTATCTATTTCTTCCTCTAATTCCTTTAACTTCTCCTCTAGGAATTTAGATGCTATACCACTTGGTGCATATTTATTAAGTAGTGATATTGCTTCATTCTCAATGGTGCCTTTTAGTAGGATATAGTTTCCTTCCTTATCTCTTTTAATTAGATCTATTTTTGCTTTTGCTTTATCTGAGATAAGTATTGCTACCCCTGCTTTTTTTACTTTAGCTGAGGCATAATAAATTTTACTCCAACCTTTTACCCTTACCCTGTGGGTATCCCTTTGTTTCAAATGTGTTTCTTGTAGACAGCATATTGTAGGATTATGGTTTTTAATCCATTCTGCTATCTGCCTCTGTTTTATGGGAGAGTTCATCCCATTCACATTCACAGTAATAATGACTATCTGTCTCTTCCCCTCCATCCTATTCCCTCCCCTGTTGATGTTTTTGTTTCTTCCTTCTCCCTTCCCCTCCTTGAAGTTTTCCCTTTTGACTACCCCCTCCCTCAGTGTTCCCACCCAGTGATCCCTCTTCTTAACCTACCCTCTCCCCTTATTACTGTTTCCCTCCTTTCTAATCCCCCCCTTTAGTCTCCTCTTTTTCACCCCCCCCTTACCCTTCTGCTTTCTATAGGACGAAATAAGTTTTTATACTTATCAGAGTGAATTCCTCCCTGTTTGATTCCAAACCAATGAGACTAAATTTCAAACATTGCTCCTCTCCCTCCCTCCCTTTCCTCTATTTAATGAATTTATGTGTCTATTCACATTAAAATCTTAAACTTCACTGATTTAAGTTGATCCCTCTTTGAACCAGAACCAGTGAGAATAGTGTTTAAATGATGTTCCCCTCCCTCTTTCTTTCCCCTCTTCTATAGTGTTTTAATGTCCCTTCAGACAGCATATTTTACCTTTTCCTATCTAATCCTTTGCTTTTTCCCATTACAGTCTCTTTGATCCCCTTAATAGTTTTGTTTTGTTTTTTTTTAGACATCAGGTTAATGCATTCATACCCACACTCTCTATCTAAGTATAACCCTTTTGAAGGTCATCATAATCATAAAGATTTTGAATATTGACAGTTATCAGCTCCACATATAGGGATGTGAACATTTTGCTCCTGTTGCATCCCAAGTAATGAGCATGTGTTTGTGGGTGTGGGTGTGTGCACTTATGCATGTGTGAGTCTGTGTTTCTCTTGTTTACCTTTTTATGTCTTTCTTGAGTCTTGTAATTGGAGATCCAATTTTCCATTGAGCTCTGGCTTTTTCATCAGGAACATCTGGAAGTCCCTTATTTCATTAAACAACCATCTCCTTGCCTGGAAGATTATGCTCAGTTTTGCTGGGTAGTTAATCCTTGGTTGTAGTCCTAGCTCTCTTGCCCTACGAAATATCAAATTCCAGTGCCTCCGCTCTTTTAATGTAGAAGCTGCTAGGTCCTGTGTGATCCTAACTGTAGTTCCTCGATATTTGAATTGTTTCTTTTTGGCTGCTTGTAGAATTTTTTCTTTAATCATGTAATTCTGGAATTCGGCTACTATATTTCTTGGAGTTTTCAGTTTGGGATCTCTCTCAGGAGGAGTCTGGTGAATTCTGTCGATAGTTATTTTATCTTCTGATTCCAGGACCTCAGGACAGTTTTCTTTGACAATCTCTTGGAGGATGTTGTCTAGGCTGCTTTTTTCATCATGGCTTTCCGGTAGACCAATAATTCTTAGGTTGTCTCTCCTGGATCTGTTCTCTAGGTCAGTTATTTTTCCAGTGAGATATTTTACATTTTCTTGCAATTTGTTGATTGTCTTGCTTTGTTTGATTGACTCTTGCTGCATCATAGAGTTCTGAGCTTCAATTTGATTGTTTCTAATTTTTATCGAATTACGGTCTTTAGTTATTTTTTGAAGTTCCTTTTTTAGGGAGGTATTTTCTCCAATTACTTCACTGAGACGTTTTTCCAAGTTGGTTACTGCCTCCCTGATTTGGTCTTTAAAATTTTTCTTAAGCTCCTCCAGGAATGCTATTTGGGCTTGAGACCAGATCATGTTTCCTTCTGTGGTCTCAGGTGTGGGTATAGAGAGTCTATATTGTCCTGTGTATTTTGTTGTTCTTGCCCTGCATAGTATGCTCGAATAGACTTTTTTGCCTTCCCCTTCTCCTTCTCAGCTTCTTTTTTTTCCCATTGTGACTTCCTGTTTTTTAGTTTCTCAGGCTATGAGTTTAGGTCCTGATCCTTGACTTTGAATACCTCTGGGTGGCTAGTTTATGGCTAAGTCAGGGAAGTCAATGAGGGATGTAGATGAATAGGTATGGGTGTGTCTGACCACTTCAGATTTCTGCCTCTATACCCCTGGGCTATAAGTGGGCTTTTGTTGGTAAGGAGAGGTGGGGCTTGTTGGGACCCCACCCTCTCTTCTCTTCAGACTCCTGGCTGTCTCAGTTACACCCCTTCTTGGAGACTCTCAAGCCTGGGGCTATTTCCATTAACTTGGGATTTCAATCTGGGTGGGAGACTTATCTTTGGGTTTTCTGCTTCATGAAGGAGGGATGGGAGGATCGGAGCAGCTAGAATTTACTTTGCCATTCCAGCCCCTGTATTATACAGGCAGGCAGTTTCTAAACTTCCAGGCTGGGGGCAGAATGCAGCCAGAGAAGCTGCTCTTTCCACTGAGGGCCCAACTCTCCTACCTGATTCCAATGATCCTACCCGTCTGATAGATGACTGTGATTCGTCCTCGGTAAGTCTGCAGGCTGGGGCTTTTGCTCTCTCTGGTGTAGTCTGCTTGTCTGCTCTTAGGTCTGGGCTGTGCAGACCCCACACGCTCTGCGCTCGACCAGTCCAGACACACTGGGCAACCTCCTGGGCTGGACTCTGCCACACTTTGTCTTCCAGTGGGCTCCGTCACTGCGGATTCCACTCAGATTCACCCTTTGAGCCTTAATGACCGAGGAGCTCAGAGAGGTTACTGCTTCCTTTCCGCCATCTTGGCTCCTCCTGGTGACTATTTCAATATAATTGGTTTCCTTGTAATCCTACATGTTTTATTTTATGCATTTAAAAGCATTCTTCTGAGAATTAGGCTCCCAAAGAGGGCCAAGACAGTGAAAAGGTTAGAAACTACTGGACTAAATGAAATTTAAAGTCCCTTCCAGCTCTCAATTACTTGGATTTTATGATACAATGGAAAGAGTAAAGCTGGAATCAGAGGACTGGGGTTTGAATCAAGCTTAGTTTGCCCCCTTGCTCCCTGTGTTACCTTGGGCAAGTAATTTCATTTCTCTGTGACTCACTTTCTTCATATAAAATGAAGGGTTTGGAATAGATGACTTTTGAGGTCCTTTACAATATTACAATATTAATTGTAATATTCTTTTTACATCTTTAATGATCATGCTAAATTCATATTTCTAGAGGGTTTTACAGTATCCGGTGACTAAATTGTTTTTCTCATGGTACCTAGCAAAGAATAGATACCTAACTGCTTGTTGAATGGATAGATGGATAAATGATGGCCCTGTGAAGTGGGCCAACCAAATATTTTTACCCCTCCATTTGCAGATAAAGGAATTGAGACATAAAGAGGTTAAATGAGTGGCCACTGGGCATATAGCTACTCCATTCTTACAATAGGCAGGCACTATTATAACCATTTTACAGATGAGAATCTACACCATTGGAGGAACACAACTGAATAAAGCATTATAAATGGAATTCATTCTAGAGAAAGAAAATAGCCTAACATCATCGGCAGAACCAGAATTTGACACTACCATCTTGGTTTTTTTTCCCTAACTTTGTTCCCTGAGCTCTTTCTACTATAGCACATTCCTTGGTAACTGTACAATGGGAAACCACAGAATCATAGAATTTAGAACTGGAAAGAACCTTAGAGATCAATTGGACCAAACCCCTTATTTTATAGAGAAGAAAATAGACTCAGTGAAGTTATGTAATTTTCCCAAAGAAACACAGTGACCCATCAGTGGTGTTTGATATTTGTTCCTAGGTCAAACTAGAAGGTCATTTCTATCCTCTTTCCCTTTTCCCTTGTTGGAAATTCAAAGAAGAAAAAGTGCTGGAAGAGTCTCAAAAGAGAGAGGAAAGGCTATTCCTCCTCATTTTCTCTTGTAGGTCACTGAATGGACAGTTCCTCCCACTGTGGCCAATCATTTCTGAACACAGCACCATCACTATTGACCCAGAAAGTATTGCTCTATCATTTCAACAAGGTTGTGTTAAAATTGTATTTTGTTCTGGTTTCTCTTTCCATTACATTCCCCCTTCTAATTAGTACAGTAAGTTTATAAGTAGCCAGTATAAAGTAACAATAGCAGGAAGTAAGATTGTAAAGGGAAACCTAGCAGTCATATACAGATGTCCTAAAGATCAAAGGAGCATAATTTGCAAAGAGTGTCACATATTAACAAAAAATTACTTCCTGAGACTATATGCTAAATCAGGGGAAGCCACCATCTAGGCCTTACTGACATGGGACCTTTTAGACCTAAGATATGTAAATCTCAAATAAGCTGCAGACATCTCCAATAAAACCAGCAGAACATTAAACAGTGCTAATAACTCTGAGATGATGTGGTTATGTTAATTAAATAGCTCCACGGTGGGGCAGATAAGAGCTAGTCTGTTTTCCCCCAAACCCTATAAAATGAGACCCCAAACTTTTGCCTCCCCCCTCCCCAATCAGTTTTCCACTTCCATCTGGGTCCATACTGCCTAGCGCTCCCAAACCTCCAACTCTAATCGATGGTTACATGAGTTGCTTTCTGTGACTTCTTTCCCCCTCTCCATTCTCTTCCCCACATTGCCTTCCTTCTTCCACCACCACACCCCCATTCCCACTCCAACTGTCTTGATCTTTCCCCACTCCTTTCTCCATTTATCTCTGTTCTCTATGCCACTTGGTCCCATACCCACTGTGCCTTATTAAAGCTTGATTATCGTATTACTATCTGCTGTCATCGTGGTCTTTCCCAGAGGGTACCCAAAGAACCTGGTGTGTCTGCCCCATTGCATAATTCCGTAAGATAATTAGCAATTCAAAGGTAACATTCCTCAGCAGTGGGCCAGAGTACCTGTCCTAAGCCCAGAGTATATGTTCAGCTCTATAGGAAGTGCCCAAGTCCAGCAGATCAGGAAGTTCCTCTGTTTACTCCTATAACAGTGATATCTTCCATAGTGCAAAATGCATCAAAAAAGATTTGTTGAATTCATTTGAAAAGTGAGGCTTGGCCGTGACTCTTTCATTTTTGAGTCCAGGTGACAGGTTGTGTGTGTGTGTTTTTTTAACCAGTTTATTAAAAAAAAAAGCCTCTTCTCAATATCCTGCATTGAGCGCTGCAGATTTCATAGACTTATTTTATATATGGGTTTGGTCAAGGATCTCTCATAGGTCAGTAGAGGGTCACATACTTGGTGTGAGAAGGCTGGAATACATGACAAACAAGAAATAACTCAGGACATGTATTATAAAGGATGTCATCAGAACACAAGAAAAAGTTGTGCAACAGTCATACAACAAGAGTGAGACCCGGAGAAACAGATACTTGATAGACAGCCTGTGTGCTCCAGTGGTAACCATATAGTATTAAACAAGCCTAAGGAAGACCTTGTTAGGGATGGATGCCTTGTCATGAAGCTAGCAGAGTACATGGACAAGGGGAGCACAAGATGGGAAGGAAGAGACAATCTGCAATCTCTGTCATTAGAGGAAGTGCATTGATAAGATCATGCTTCCATTGAAGTTTTGGATTATTGCTTTGTATTATGAAAATCGACTTGTGCATAGGAGGAGAAGATTAGATTTGGAGTCAAATTCTGACTCTGACACTTCACAGCTGTATGACAGAGTAATTTATTTAACCTTTCTAGCCTCAGTTTCTTCATCTACAAAATAGGAATAATAATACCTGTGCTATCTATCTCACAGAGTTGTTGTGAGGAAAGTATTTCATAAGCCATAAGTTGCTATATAAATATGAGTGAGTGAGTGAATCAATATGAGTTTTCATGACAGAGATTTTTATGTTGGAAGTCAGTTATACAGATAGACTGCATTTAATACAATAGATGTGGTCTAGATGGAAAAATTTTGTCTAACATATATTTGGGGGAAGGAAGAAGGCATCTGTTCAAAAATAATATTACGTATCCTTTTAGTGAAAATGTGCAATCACCTCTGATATATCTTTGGTATAAATCTCATTCCTTTTAGATTTGTCATCTGCTTTACTGCTGATCCCTATTCTTCCTCCTCATTCTTTTCTTCACCTGGAATAGCATCCTGTGGACCAGACTTACAGAGACTATGCTGCCCTTCCCTAGGGAAGTTAATCCACTCAACTTTGGAATTCTGTTCTGGGGATGAGTGGTTCTGAATGGCAAATGAATTGAGTGGAAATTCATGTATCCCACTCTATCTAGTAGGCCCCAGACCATGCTTTATATCTCCCCATCCATTCATTCACCATTTGCCCTGCCATAAGTTGAATATGCACCCCTCCCAACTTTCCACTTCTTAATTTGGGCATACTAATCAATGCTGCAATTCCTTCTGGAAAGGCTAAGTCAACTGACTGTAATAAACATCACTTTCTCTGTGGCTGCCCATAATAAAACTCCCTTCCTTGGCCAACATATCCCAGTCAGGGTCACTTTCTAGAAAAAGAAACAGGCTCAGAGAGAGGGACTTGCTCCAGGTCCCTCATATCTATGGGAGAACCAGAATTCAAGCTTTCCTCTTCTGACTAGTAAGCCCATCCATGGCCTTCATTTCTTCCCTATCACATCATGTTCGTGTGCTATTTTAACCTGATCCTGTTGATCGTAACCACTGTTCAAGTTAGTGGGTATGGTATTAGTGGAAGAGTTTGTGATTAATTTCAGCTTCATTACTCCTGCCCTGAGCATAATTGTGCTCCTCTTTTTTTCCAGCATTAACTTAAATTTGACTCATACATACAGTTTCCCTAACTGAATTGTAGGCTTCAAAATGAAACACTACCAGGTTCTATCCCTTCAAAGCTTCGTTCCCTGCTGGATGATTGAAGTAAATCTGACAAACTAATCTCTCTTAAGGTATACCAAAGTACCATCATGCCCTCCCCAACCAAAAGAAAAATTTGCGTTTTAACACATGCCTTCTGAAGATATTATTTCAGGCAACTCGAATGCCAGGGTGTCAGGCATGTTGTAGGGGAAAATGTCAGGGGTCTGTCAGTTTTTTCATCCTCTCCAGTGCTTCAGGTAGTCCCCCTTTATTCAGAGATCGCCGCTGTAGTCAGCACTCAGCACCTAGAAAACAGCTTTACAAGACCAGGGAGGGGATGTTTAGGCTCCATCTCACTCAGCTTCCACAGATGTCCTGTGAGTGATGAAATGTTATTAGTGGCTGAGATTCTGGGGGTGAGGACTGAAGATGGGTTCCCTGTCAATGATGTCTCTGTTACTTCAGGCCAGTGAAATTGAATGCTTAGGATAATTTCCCTCAACTTCTTTAAAATGGAGGGAGATGTTCCCACACCTCTGTTTTGTAACTTAATTGGTTGTTTTTTGAGCTTTCTGTTTATTCCTGACCCCAGAGTTAATAAACAACCCATCAGTGTCTCTGCTGCAATCAAAGGCAGTTTACAGAAATGGAGATTTCTGATGTGCCTGTAATCATCTGCAATGTTTTACAAGTCTAGTTTTCATTCATCAAATTCCCTTTTTTCTTTGAGGGCAGGTGTCAGTGCAGGTGAACTTCACTTTATGCGGTCTCAATATATGGAATTTATATTAATTAACAAATGAAAAAATACTATGCACAACTTTTTTGAGGGGGCAAGGTGGTGGGGTGTCATATACCAGTACTGATTAATATTACCTTGGGGTCCACTAAAACTCCCAGATAGTTTTCACATGAACTACTGTCTAGATGAACTGAAACACCTAGTTGTCTTATACTTATGAAGTTTTTTCCCCCAAAAGGGGCTCATTTTTAATTTTTAGGAAGAGGTATTTACTTCAAAGATAAAACAAGAACAAAAGCACAGACATTATCCCTCTGCCCAAATTTTGGAGTTTCATTCTTCCCATACTATCCCAGTCTCTGGTGCAGTTTCTCTGTTTCTACATAGCACTGGTCTCACCAAGTTCAGGTTCAAATGTTGCATCAGTGCTGGATGAGTTCCTATCTCTGCCACCAGTGATATGGGTCCCAAAGGTCACTTCTCTTTCCTTGAAGCCTCAAAGTGGAAAAGGCTAGTTGAACACCTTAGTACAGACTCTATTCCTGTATCTGCTGATGTCTTACTCTTCTGACTTTTCAAAACTCATAAACTTATGAGATCATAACCTATAATCTCTTTTCACCTAAAACAGGAGAACAAAAGCTGAGGCAAATATTCAAGGCCCATATTTATAGGCCATCTGTTGGCCTCAGATGAGATAGGTCTGGGGCATTTCCCTTTACAACAATATCTCTCTTCATCCTCCAGAATGCCAATAGAAAAAATCAGGAAGAAGTCAACCAAATTTCTCACCTGACCTCCCTTAACACCTGGCCTCTGAGATTACTTTCCAACTACTTGGTATTTTTCCAATACATAATCAGTATCACCGCTGTCCACCACTAGAATGTGGGCTCAAGGACATTGTTTTTGTCTTTCTTTGTCTCCAGTGCTTAATACAATGCCTGGCACAGTAAATATTTAATGAATGGTTTTTTACTCATCAACCCTACTACCAATCCCAATTCCAGGATATATTCCAAAAGACAGGACACACAGCTCTTCCTTTTTGTCAGGATTACTAAACCAGAAGCTGAAGGCAATATTGTGGATCTTTATAAACTAGGGCATTGGATTGAATGCAATAAGATGGATTCAATATATGTAAATGTAAAGTTTTACACTTGGGCACAAAAAATCAATTTCACCAGTACAAGATGGGGAAGCATGGTTTGCAGTTGTCCTGAATATGATCTGAGGCTTTGAGTGTTCTGCAAGCTCAATGTGAGTCAACAGTATGATATGGCAGCCAAAAAAGGCATTAATAAGATTTGTAGCTACCTCAAGAAGCAGACCTTTAAGAATAGGGAGGTGACTTTGTACTCTTCATTTGTCAGATCTCATCTGGAATATTGTGTTCAATTTTAGGGGTCACAGTTAAAAAAGTTGAAAGAGCTTAAAAAAAAGAGCTCTTCTTTCTTTTTTATTTTCTATTTGTTTCATTTTTAAAATATCTGTTTTGCCAGGGTTTGGCACATTGTAAGCACATAAATGCTTGTTGATTTATTGTGATTGATCACTTGGGTTGGGTTGGGAAGGGATATGTGTGCATGTGTGTGTGTACACATACATAAATAAATGTGACATAACAACAAAAGGCATTAATGAAAGTAAATTTTTGCTGAAAGTAAATTGTAGGATATTAGATTCAAAGTTCATCTAATTCCACACCACCCTCCATTTCACACATGAACAAACTGGACCTCAGAAAAGTTAAGTGACTAATCTAAGATCGCATGGCTAAGGTAGCAAAGCCAGAACTTCAGTCTGTGACTATAAATCCAACACTCTTTTTGTTCACAACATCTATTATCAAGCTTTCTAGTTACCTCCTTAGAATGATTGCTCTGAGTTGTTGTTCTTCAGTCATTTCAGTTGTGTCTAACTTCTTGTGATCCCATTTGAAGTTTTCTTGGCAAAGATATTAGAGCAGTTTACCATTTTCTTCTCCAACTCATTTTACAGATGAGGAAACTGAGGCAGAGTTAAGTGACTGGCTCGGGGTCACTTCTAGTAAGTGTTTGGGTTTGGATTTGAACTCATGAAGAAAAGATTTCCTAGCACCATCCACTGAACTACCTTTCTGCCCTTGATCTGAGTTAGAAGATCCTAATAATGTTCTTTCCATTCTTCCTTTTAGAAATAAAATATTTGTACAATAGAGAAAGGGGGTTTTGTAGTCAAGTGACGATTCTTTGATGATTAATGTGGACAGCAGGATCTGTCCAGTTACACTTAGTTAAGGGAGGAAAATTCATAGGTTTTTTTTTTTTTTATACCACAGTCTTTTCTCATGATCCCTCCCCACATTAGAAGCTTCCCTGCAAGAGAGAAAAACCGTGAAGCAAAACAGACTGACAAAATGATGACATATGCCAGTATTGTAGCTGGCTTCTCTACTGAAAAGAAATGTATTTTATCACCCTTTCTCCAATACTCACATTAATCATTGCATTTAATCTGAGCTGAATTGCTTTCCTATAGTATCTTCATTTATGTTACTATATTCACTGTGTATATTGTTTTCCTGGTTCCCTTTCTTGATTCCTCATCACTTCACACAAAATTTCCTGATTCTCTAAATTCTTCCTATCTGTTGTTTCTGATGACATAATAATATTCCAGTATATTCATATAACACAATCTGTTCAACCATTCCCCCACTGATGGCACTAACTCCATTTCTAGTTTTTCACTGGGATGCAAAAGAGTTGCATCCAATTTAGAGGCAGCTGGGGGGTAGGGTTAGCTTTGCACAGCAAGACATAAAAATAAGTGTCTGAAGAAAGCTGAGTGCAGCAAATTAAGCCTACTCTTTGTGGAATTCAGACCCCTATTGTTGTCTCCATGCTGAACCCTGTAGCCTATAATGACTTGCCTGACCCCAGATCATATCTTTTAGAATCTTATTCTTGGTCATTGCACTGACTCTTCTTCCAGTATACTCTCTGAACTGTCTCTCATCCCTCAATTTAATATCCTACAACCTCATTACTGCTTTTGGCTTATTCTACAATGCTTCCAGAACCTCCATAATTGGAAATTTCCCCCCAAGCCATGGTTGTTCTTAAGGCTTGGAATACTGTGTAAAGAGGTGTCTGTGTGTGTGTGTGTGTGTGTGTGTGTGTGTGTGTGTGCTTGATGTGCACACATACATGCATACATGCAAATGTGTATGTATGTATGTGTATGTGTGTATGTTGAGACTGGTATGACCTCAGATCATGTCAGTGTCGTGAAAATTATTTGGAGTCAATATACTTGGATTTGAATTCTAACTCTATACACACACACAGGTGTGTGACATTGGAGAAGTCACTTGATTTCAATATGCATCTTTCCCCTCTAAATCATATCATCCCTTCTAAACAGAGATCCAGCAACTCCTCCAGGAGGTTTAATAGAGGAATTCCTCTATTTCTCCTGGAAACTACCATTCCCCTGCTGCCTATGTATTTTTGCAGTGACTGGCTTACCCCAGGAACTCCCTACTGTTCCAGCTCCCTCTGCGCAGCCATTCCTGAGCTACATGATTCCCTGGAAGAGTCTTTCTCCTTGTGAATAGCTCTCTCTCTCTCTCTCTCTCTCTCTCTCTCTCTCTCTCTCTCTCTCTCTCTGTCTCCTTTTAAGGTCAAATCTAAGGGTATATCCTAAGTGTATAACTGGCCACAAAACAATCAACTATCTTTAATGGGTAGTCAATAAGTCAACCAGTAAGCTAAGAAGGTGAATTTATACCTTATCAAATAGATACTATCAATGCCAGAACAAAGTACTTACCCACATTCACCTTGTTAGCAAAGGGTTAACATTGACCAGGGAATCTCACAGCTCATTAAGGAGAAGGAAAAGGTATTCAGGAAAGAACTCTCCCACTCCTCTTGGACACATCAACTACCTTAAAACCACTAGATTCTGTGACAAATGAGCTCATGCTGAAGTGAGTGGAACACCAGGAGGACAATTTATGCACTAACAACAACATTGTAAAGAAAAATGACTGAAAGATTTAAGATCTCTAATCAATGCAATGACCAACTATGACTCCAAAAGAAAGCATGCTACCCAATTCCTGATACTGATAGACTCAAGGTACAGAATGAGACATCCATTTTGGGACATATCAAATGGTAAAATTTTTTTCTTGAATATGTTTATTTATTACAAGTTGTGCCTTTTTATTTTTGCATTTGGAGGAGGAAGGAAGAAAAAGAAAAGAAGATCCTTAAAGCATTTTTTTAATGCACAGAAGAGAATTGAAGGAAGGTTGGAAGGAAGCACAGATAAGCAGGACACCTTTGAAAATAAAATGTCAAATTTATTATAAACTTTGAAATCAAATTGTACATAATAAAGATTCTAGTGTTCACTTATGATCCTCTTTTTTCTGTCCTACTTTGTATATGGACCTTCTTTGGAGAGGTATCTATTAAGTCCAGAATAAATAAAATAAAAAGATTCTATGGAAAGTGTAATAATAGTGATATTTTTGTTCCATGATTTGATCAATATCCACTACAATGAAGGCATAAAAGAGGGAGACATTTGTTCACCTTAAGTGTTCTCCAAGGTGATGAAAGATGTCCTTCATAAAATCCAAACAGAAAGGAAATTTCCTAAATGTATCTATTTACAAATGACATAGCAAGGGTTTGAGAAGTGAGTGGGAAGTGAAAAGATGGTGGTGATAGATGTGGATAGCCCTTTCTATGAATTTGGATTTGAAAGAGAAGAAATATGGGCTGATAGTTTGAGAATTTTTTAAGGACAGGAAAACCTGGATATATTTGTGGGCATCAGGGAAGGGGGCAGTGGATAAAAAGGCAATACAGATTAAAAAGAAGAAATGATTGAAGTAAGTTCCTAAAAAAGAGGAAAGAATAGGTTCTAGAAAGGTGATGTTGCCCAGTGGAGATGGAGTTGGACTTGGAGTCAGGAATCCCTGTGTTCAGATCCTACCTCCGGCATTTACCACCTGCGGGACATCATTTCATGGGGAAGTAATTTCTTTTCTTGTCCTTAGTTTTCTTACCCATACAATTTAGATGCTAGGACCTGAAGAAATGACATTATTGGGTTGTTTTGAGACTTAAATTAGATAATATATGCAAAGCACTTTGCAAGCACTAAAGTACTACACACACATATTCATTCCTCACTTGGGTCTACTACTTTGGGACTTCACCATGTGCTAGGAAGCTCATTATTGGGATAAACTCATCATCCTCTGAGATCTCATCAACCTTGGAACGCCACCCTTGCCTCTCTGATTACAGGCTGGAGTCATGAACTCCAAACCTCCATTTAAGGAGAAATCTTGCATCAGATACATCCTCATTTCAATCAATCAATCGATCACTAAATATTTATAATACACTTATTATGTACCAGGCAGTGTTAAGTTCATCCCATCTTGTAGCTTCCTGTTTGATGTAATTATTCTTGAGAAGCAGGGTACCATAGTATTGATCAATAAACATTTATTAAATGCCTACTATGTGCCAGGCACTGTGCTAAGTGCTGGAGAAACAAAAAGATGCAAAAAATAGTCCCTGCCCTCAAGGATCTTACAATCTAATGGAAGAGACCACATTTAAACAAATATATACAGAATAAGCTATTTACAAGATAAATGAGAAGTAATTAAAAGAGGGAAGGCACTAGAATTAAAAGGAATTGAGAAAGGTTTTCTGTAGAATGTGGGATTTTGGTTGGGACCTAAAGGAAGCCAAGTAGGTTAGAGTCAGAGCCCAGGAGGTAGAGCATTCCAGGCTTGGGAGACAGCCAGAGAAAATGCCCAGAGCCAAGCGATGGAATGTCTTATTCATGGAACAGGCAGGATGCCATTTTCACTGGATTGAAGAGTATATGTTGGGGAATAAGGTATAAGAAAACAGGTAAAAGTAGGAGAGCACTAGGTCATGAAGGGCTTTGAATACCAGAATATTTTGTATTTTCTCCTGCAGACAATAGGCAGCCACTGAAGTTAATTGAATAGGGGTAGGGGTGACTTAATGGGATCTGTGCTTTAGGAAAATCACTGTGGCTGAATGGAGGATGGACTAGAGTGTGGAGGGCCTTCAGGTAGGCAGACCCATGAGCAGACTAATGCTATAATCTAGGCAATGTGGTGAAGAGGACCTACACCAGAATGGTGGCAGTGTCAGAGGAGAGAAGAGGGTATATTCAATAGATGCTGTAAAGGTGAAATCAACAGCTGTTAGTAGCGACTTGTATATAGGGGAGTGAGAGATAGTGAGGAATCCAGGACAACTCCTAGGTTGTGAGCCTGAAGGGCTGGGAGGATGGTTTTGTCCTCTACAGTAATAGGAAAGAATAGGAAGGGAAGAGAGTTTTGGGGGAAAGAGGATTAGTTCTGTTTTGAACATGTTAAGTTAAAGATGTCTACTGGACAACCAGTTCCAGATGTCTGAAAGTCAATTAATTGGAGATGGGAGATTGAAGGTCAGCAGAGATTGGGCAGGAAAAGTAAATTGGAGAATCCTCAGCAGAGAGGTGATAATTAAATTCATGGGAGCTGTACTACCAAGTGAAGTAAAATAAAGAGAGAAGAGAAGAGGGCCCAGGACAAAACCTACAATTAGAGGGTATGACCCAGATGATAAGCTAACAAAGGAGAATGAGAAGGAGCTGTCAAATAGGTAGGAGGAGAACCAGGATAAAGTGATGTCCCCAAATGAGAGTATCAAGGAGAAGAGAGGGATCAACAGTATTAAAGACTACAGAGAGGTCAAGGAGAATTCATCAGGCAATTATCTCAGATAATTCTTTGATCAGTTTCCCAGGAATAAGCTTCAAAGTCCTAAAAACAGTCTGATGTTAATTAGATGCTGGGGAAAAACTCATCACAGTTATCTTTACCATCAGCCAGTACTTTTGCCTCTGAGTGGGGCTGATTTTACTTAAGTCTTCTCAGAAATGTTTATGACTCTTCTCAAATATTTTGTGTGAGGGTCTGCTTTTTTCCTCAGGTCCTCTCAGAATTCTCAAGTTGCTTTTCTCTGTTTTTCTCATGCAATTTTTTTTGTCCCTTTCACTAAGTAAAGTCAGATTTAAAAAGAGGCAATTCCTTACACATACATACATACATACATAGTATGCATGCATGAATAAAGCATTTATTAAGTGCTTATTATGTGCTAAGTACTGTACTAGTTACTGGGAATACCAATAGAAAAGTAAGATAGCCCTTGATCTCAGGGAGCTCACATTCTAATGAGAGAAACAGATTATGTGGAAAATTCCAGCTACCAGTCAGATGGAAGGGTCCCATGGTATAGGGGCAAAACAGATAGCAATGCCTCTTTTTTTTTTTTTTGCTTTTTGGAGGGCAATAGGGGTTAAGTAAGTTGCTCAAGGTCACACAGCTAGGTTTTTGTTTGTGTGGTTAAGTGTCTGAAGCTGGATCCAAACTCAGGTCCTTCTGACTCCAGGGCCAGCGCTCTACTCACTGCGCCACCTAGTCGCCCCAGCAATGCCTCTTCTTGAGTGTCATTTCCACTGATAAAATTATATCTGGTTCTGATGTTGAACCATTCAACAGTGTGAAGGACTTTGTGACAAGAATTTTCTTTTCAACTGGAAAATGGCTAAACACAATGTGATATGTGAATGTAACAGAATTTCACTGTGCTATAAGTAGCAATGACTATGACGAATGTAGAGAAGCTTAAAAAACTTATGTGAACTGATGCAAAATGAAGTAAGCAGAGCCAGGAAGACAATATACACTATGACTTTTGTTGTTGTTTAGTCATGTCTGACTCTGTAATTCCATTTGAGGTTTTCTTGGTGAAGATTATCTAGAGGCCATTTCCTTTGTCAGCTCATTTTACAGATGAGGAAACTGAGGCAAATAATATAACCCCCCCCCCCCAAATAAACAATTGAAACCAAAAATTGTGATAATTATAACAATCAGGCTTGTCTGCAAACTAGGAGAGGGGTGATCATAGTGTAAAATTCTAAATATAATATATGAATATGGATATAGATATGGACATAGACATGGATATGGAAATTAATTTGGACAGACATTACATATAGACAATGAACTATGTCCTGAATCAAATGAGATAGGAGGAAATCTACCTGGATTACCTTTGGGAAGTTGATCACTAATTTTATTGATCCAAGCTTCTAACTACCACAAAAACCTGTTTTTTTTGACAATGATAGTCTCCCAATGATGTCATATGGTGACATGAATGATGAAATTATTTGGTAATGATAATCATGAAACTCTATGATCTTAGAAGAATAAAAATTGCAAGTGACCTAAAGGGCCGTTAAAAAAACACATTACTAAGAAGTGGCATAAAAGAGAGAATGAAGAACATAGGATCAAAGATTTAGAGCCAGAATGAAACTTAAAGGGCACTGAGTCTGATGCCTTGATTTTATAGAAAAGGAAACTGAGGAACATAAAAATTAAGTGACATGCCCAGGGTCACAGAACTAGTTATAAAACCCATCTGAGGTGGGATTTACACTGAAGGAAGAAAAGGAAATGGGTGGTTCATTTAGTGAGTTTGAAGGATGTATGATCCATTCAACACAAAATGTTAAAAGAATTAAAGAAAGGTCTCCAGTGAATTGAATAAATCCCTTATGAAAGATTTCTATAAATCAGAGTGGAACAAGAAAGAAGATGTATGACCAGGAAAATTAGCAAAGATGAAAAAATATAAGAATAATCAATGTTGGAGATGTATTGTGGGAAAAATAGGTACACCAATACATTTTAGAGGGACCTCTTATAAACATTCAGGAAAACAATTGTGAATTATGCCAATAAAGTGACTAAGGTGTCCAAGCCCTGTGACCTAGAGATTCCACTAAGAGGCATACACCCTAAGAAGGTCAATAATTAAAAAGAAGGGTCCCTTTCTTTTTAATTATACCCTAATATACCCTAAAATGATTATAGTACCTCCTTTTCAGTAGCACAGAACTGGAAACACAGTAGATACTAATTATTTGGGGAATGGGTAAAACAATGAGTATGATAAATACAGAGAAGTGTGGAAAGATCAGATGAACTTATACAAAGTGAAGTAAGCAAAACCAGGAAAACAATATACACAATGACTATAATAAAATAAATGAGAAAAGAATAAAACTGAAAGCTGTGAAATTGTATGATCCAATTTGCCCATAAAATTTGAGGGTGGGGGAAGAACCATATGTGTGGAACACCGAATATAACATCAGACTTTTTTTTTTAATATATTAGTTTTGCTGATTTTTTTATCTTTCTTTTTCTTTTAAAAATTCCTTATTATTACAGATGACATTCTGGGAGGAGTTCAGAGATTGAATAAAGTGGGAAATGTAGATGATGTGACAAGATAAGATAACAACAAAAATTTATTTTAAAAAATTGTGTAGGGGCAGCTAAGTGGCCAGTGAATAGAGCACCAGTGCTGGATTCAGGAGGCCCTGAGTTCAACTTCGGCTTCAGACACTTAACACTTACTAGCTGTGTGACCTTGGGCAAGTCACTTAAACCCAATTGCCCTGCCTTTCCCCCTCCAAAAAAAAAGACAAAATAAAATAAAAAGAACAAAAAAAATGTGTAGATGGATTGAAATCTGCCCCAATGAAAGATCTACACAGAGAACATCCAGTAGCAATGAAGTTTGACATTCATCAGGCTTACTTACTCATAGGTATCATCTTCAACATATAAACTACCCTCCATTCAAACTCTAAATACCTTTGATGCAGAGATACCATCTGCCTTTGGACAGACTTGTTGAGAAAGATATCCATACTGAACACATCGTACTCCTTTCTTTAGCTAATTCCTCACTGAAGCAAGGCTAAGCTATCTCTTTACAGTTTTAGAACTATGAGGCCCTATGCTCTAGGGAGAATGAAGGAGCAGCTACTTTGCCCTGCTCTTTCAGCAGAAGTCACATTAAACTTAATTTCTTTCTTCCTGACATCCCAATTGGTGAGCAAGGCCAATGTTGCCTTCCCAAAATAGATCCCTGAGGGACTTTTGAGTTCAGAGACATGCACAGTGGGATAGAACTTTGCTCAGTTTCCCTGCACTCTGGCAGACTACAAAGCTGAGTGAGTCACAGGCCACTTCTGAGTTGATACCTAGAAAAAAATCTCTTCAAGAAGGGAGAGAGTTTGATTTTTAAGAGCCATCTTTCCCTCAGATCTTCTATTCAGGAATTTTGGGCCTGGGACAAATGTGAAATGAAATCACAGACTCAAAGCATTATAGACTATTAGAGCCAGGAAAAAAAATTCTTTAGAAATCATGTGATCCAAACAGTTCACTCCATATTCTAGGGAAATGAAGGCTCCAAGATGGGAAGAGACCTTGGTCAAGATCACATAGCTATTGAATTAACACAGCTAGCTGGACATACTAGGCAGAGGCTTTGGGGAGGTAATTTGAAAGATACCAGGATTATCTCCTTTCGAACATGTCTCCTCCATTTATGCTGTGCCTGAAATTCTATTATGAATCCACTCCTTTGTGTCTTAAAAACCTTTTCATCTTCAAGTGACTCCTACTAAAACAGCAGCACCTCTGGTAAGGCTAAGTATGCCTTCATTCACAAAAAACCTGAGTGAGAACTAGTTGACAGAAAGCTGAAGGCAAAATCAGAGACCTGGGGGTGGGGGTGAGGTGGAGGAGGAGGGAGACATACCAGGAACACCTGAAGGCAGCAGTAAAACAGTAGTGGGGATAGCAGTGACAAAATCCAAAAGCCTTAGCTAGGCAAAAGTTCTCTCTAGTCTGGGAGCATCCTACCTTTCCAGCCTTATTTCAAACTCTCTTATCCACCAACCATTTTTACTCACCTCTCCCCTTCACACACTTCCTAAGATCCATTCAAACCTCCTTTCTTTTCCTTTGATAAGAATCACTGAGTTCCCTTTCTCCATTCCTCTGCAATGGCTCTCCCTCAAGCCTAGAATGTAGCCCCACCTTACATGGGCCTCTTAGAATCCCAGGCTCCTGGCTGTCCTCCTTAGAACTCTCTTCCCCGCCCCCCCTACCCCCACATCTTCCCATCTGGCTTCCTACAAGTCTCAGTTAAGATTCCACCTTCGAGGAGAAGCCTTTCCTAGTCCTCCTTAATCTTAGGACACTTTTCTCTGAGATCATCTCCAAATATAGAGATGCACACACACACACACACACACACACACACACACACACACACACACACACACACCCCTAGTTTGTATAGGGTTGTTTTCATGTTGTCTCTCTCTCTAGACTGAGTTCCTCAGAAGCATGGACTGATTTTTTTTTTGCCTTTCTTTGTATCCCCAGCATTTAGTACAGTGCCCAGAAGAGAATGGATACTTAATACATGCTTGTTGACTCACTGATTCAATTAGAGAATTGTCTAGGGGCTAAGCGGCTAAATGCCTTCCCCATGGCCACTAAGCCACTGTGTGTCTGAGGCAGTACTTGAGCTCTGCCACTAGTGTACTGCCTGGTTTTGGACAAATCATTGCCCTTCTCCCAGTCTTAATTCCTTCATCCTGAAACCATAATCTGGAGTCAATATATAGTCAACAAACATTAGTCAAGTCTATATGGCCCGCACTGTGCTAATCTGAAGGGGTTCTCTTAGATGATCTCCCAGGTCCTTCTCTCATTCTACAGCTCAGAGATGGTCTTGGCTTTCAAGAGGGCACCTGGGGGTAGTGTGTCCTACACCCAAAGTACAGAAGTATCAGAAGACCTTGAAGACCTACACAGAAATAATACAGGTGATAACAGAGATGGCAGAGGCCCAGATTTTAGAAAGACCTCCCCAAATCATCATCATTGACATCATCATCCCCCCTGCCACTAAATCACATCATCACTAGCACCACCATTTGTCAAATAGCATTTCTTCAATACCCATCTATTTTGGCGCTTGGCTGCGCACTGTTAAAAGTTACCTACCTAGTTATCATGCCCTGGGAATTTCTGATCTGTTACAGAGTGAGTCAGAAACCACTCTGAATCTTGCTTCTCTCTTATTGATGCTGTGACTGACAGCATTTAGCCTCCATCCTATTCTGGGTGCTCCCCGCCCTGGAGAGCCCTCTCTCTTAATCTTAGAGGAGATTGAATTTAGCTCTGTTGTTCTCTGGCTCTCTGTCATCTAAGGCTTTAGTACTTAGTGAGTAGAATTACTGTGACTCAGGCAGAGATGAGGTCTGTTCTCCCCATGGAACATCTCCAAAAAAAGCTGCTTTTCTTTTTCCTGATGCCCCCTCATCATCAGTGCCCTTCACCTCCTCAAATTGTTATGTATATACTTGGCTGGCCCCCCTCCCACCACTCTCATGCTGTCATCCTGGTGTGACTTTCATAATGATGTACCTAGACTACCGAAATAGCCTTCTGATTAGTCTTCTTGCTCCAAGTCTCTCTCCTCTGTAGTCTGTCCATCACTCAACTGATAAAATAATTTTCCTAAAGCATAGGTCTGATGATGCTACCTCCCCATTCATTAAACCCCAATGATTCCCTATTATTTCTAGTATCAAGTATAAAAGCCTCAATTTGACAGAGAAAGCATGTATATACAATATGTATAATGTATGTTGTATGTTATATATTTGTGTATATGCTATTATATGCTTATATATACCATATACATAGATACATACACACATATATAGCACCTACTATGTGCCAGTGCATTAATCACTAAAGATACAAAAAAAATGGGAAAAGACAACCCCAAGGAACTTGCAGTCTGATGGTGGACACAACATGCAAATGAATATTTATGTATCCATAAGCTAGAATAGACAGAGGGAGGGCTCAGTGACTAACACTTAACTATATATGTAGATATATATGTATATAATACATTTATTAAGTACCTACTATGTGCCAGACACTACATTAAATCCTGGAGATACCAAAAAAGGCATGCATATATTATATATTTTGCATATACTATTATATGCTTAAGTATATGCTATATATGTATAGACACACATGTGTTTATAATACACATATATGTTATATACATATATCTTTGTTCATGTACTATCATATACTTATATATACTACGTGTAAATATAATATATTCATATTGGGCAGCTAGATGGCACAGTAGATAGAGAGCTGAACCTGGAATCAGGAAGACGTGAGTTCAAATCAGTCCTTAGACACTTACTAGCTGTATAACCTTAGGCAAGTCATTTAACCCTCTTTGTCTCAGTTTCCTCATCTGACAAATGACCTGGAGAAGGAAGTGGCAAAACACTCCAGTACCTTTGCCAAAAAAATCCCAAATGAGTCAGACAAAACTGAAATGACTAAACAAATATATATTACCTATTCTCAGCAATATAATAATCCAAAACTGTTCTGAAAGATTTACAATGAAAAATGCTATCTACCTTCAGAGAAAGAACTGATTCAATCAGCATGCATAATGAAGCCTCTTTTTTTTTTTTAAACTTTCTTCATCATTCTTGTTTTTTGGTCTGCATTTTCTTCTGCAATGTAGCTAATAAAGAAATGCTTTGCATGACTGCATATGTGTAATCTGTATCAAATTGTTGCTTTCTCAATGAAGGAGATAATTTTAAACTCAAAAATGTTTAAACTGAAAGTTAAAATTTGTGTTTAAATATACTTGAGAAAAAATAAAAATCAAATGCAAAAATGTAAACATGTATATCCATATATGTATATTATATAAACATATAATATATTTGTATACATACTAGTACATATTTATGTATAAGCTATTCATACATTGTCCTTCAGTAGAAAGCAAGTTCCTTGAGGGCAGGAATTATTTTTCATTTTGCCTTTGAATCCACAACTAGCATATCACCCTAACCTAATAAGTACATAAAATTGCCATAGAGTTAGATAATTGATAATAATAGTACTTACCTTCCAGAGTTGTTGTTCCAAACGAGATAATATTTGTGAAGTCCTTTGCAAAGCTTTGAGTTCTATATCCATGTTAGCTTGTAGTATTATTATTACAGTTTATTAATATTATTATTGTTATCTTACCTAGAAAATACCACAGAGGTGATATACTCCATCACTCTCTTCCCATCTTCACAAATGAGGAAACAGAGGCCCAACATGCTTAATGCACGGGCACATAGTAGGTGCTTTGTATATGCATATATCTACATATATAGTAATATATAAGTATATAATAGCATATACACAAGTATACTGTGTGTATATTTGAGCTCGTATAGACAGTAGTACAGAGAGGATGTAAAAATGTGCCAGGTGACCTTTAGGAACTTTTCCTCCTCCATCCCATCCCGATAACCAGATTGCTCCGTGTGGTCCATAGACACCTCTGGGTAAAGGCACAGTGTGTGGAGGGAATGGACTGAAGTTAGAGGGGCTTTCGTTCCCAGGATGCTTGGAAGACTTGGGTTCTTGGGCAAAGCCCCATAGCTCTATGCCCTTGGGTTTCATTCACAGAACGAGGACTACTCTGCCCCTACCTACCTCACAGAGTTGTTTTGAGGTAAGTTTTGTAAACATTGAAGAGTCAAGTATTTGAGAGGTTCCGTTAAGTGTCAGGCACTGAGCCCTCCCTCTGTCTACTGCAGCTTGTGGGTGCATAAATATTTATTTGCATGTTGTTTCCACCATCAGACTGGAAACTTCTTGGGACTTTCTTTTGCTTTTTATTTTATTTTTTTTTAAATATCTCCAGTGCTTAATGCACTGGCACATAGTAGGTGCTTAATAATTGTTTACTTGACCAAATGAATAAGCAAGTATTCACTTGACTTTACTCAGGTCCTGCTCTCTGCTAAGTACTTGATGCACAGTGTATAGAACACACATGGTCTCTGTCCCCTGGGAGTCTATAATTCATTGAGGGAATCAAGATGAAAACATTTATGGACCATGTATCCTATCAGCATGATAGAGTGGAAGGGACTCTTTCTCTAGGTTCAAATCCTAACTCTGATACTTAGGACCTATGGGACCTTGTGCAAGTCCCTGGATGGCCCTAGGCCTCAGTTTCCTCTGAATTAAATGGTCTCTGAGGTCCCTTTAGACTTATTATCCTAACCTATCCTGCATTTATGGATAAAGTCAGAGTTCAATTCCTCAACCCTTTATGCCAGGCCTGCACAACATACGGCCCATATGCCTCTTGCAGCTACCAAAGGCTTAACGGTGGCCTGTGAATAATGTAGGTTTGCCACTGGGCACTCTCTCATTTGTCAAGTGACCTGCAGCAATCAACCATTGTCAGTCTGACTCTAGTCTAACCTATCTGTGGCTCAAAGAAGTTTAGTCTGTTTTCATTTTGGCCTCTACCTACTGCCAAGTAGTGCAGGTCTGCCTTGTGCACTGTGGCTTGAGAGGCACCAAGAATCTTCTCCTGCCTTAAAACACCTCCCCCAATAGCATGTCACTGATGCTCAAGGTTCTACCATTCAGGAGACATATTTCTTTGTTAAAATACAACTGGGGAAAAACCTTGACCTCAGAAGGAGGACAACAGGATTTGAGCTCTATCTCTGTCAGTAAATGATTGGACAACTTGAAGTGTGTTCCCCTCTCTGGAGTTCAATTTCCTACTCTCTGAAATGAGGAAGAGTTGGGGAGGGACCATACCCCTACACTCTGGCACAACACTTCACAGAAGGGGAAACTAATTCCCAAAGAGGTCAAGTGACTTGATCCTCTACAATCAAATATAAACTGTTGCTTATCATTTAAAGCCCTTTATCCCTAGACCCAACCTACCATTCTCACTTGTCACACAATACTCTACTTCCCATACTCTCATGGGAGTCAAACTGACCATCTTACTACTTCTCATTCATGACAAGCCCCTTCCCACCTCCCTACCTTTGCAAAACCTATTTATCCCCAAGCCCAAAATCCATTCCTTTCTCTCCTCTATCTCTAGAATTCCTAAGACTTCCTCAAAGGCTTAGTTTTTAGTAATTCAAGACTTAGCTCAAGCACTACCTTATGCATGAGATCTCTCCTTATATCTCCACCAGCTAATGCTTGCCTGTCCATGTTTCCTTGAATATATGTCATACATACTAATATTTTTATGCTCACAACCTGGATGAAACATAAACTCACTGAAGGCAGGGACTGTTTCACTTTTGGTCTCTGTTTCTCCAGCACTTAACTCAATTCCTTACACATAATAGAAACCTAATAAATGCTTGTTAATTGATACCATGTAGATGGTAAGTAATGGAGCCAAAATTTGGTGCTAAATCTAGGGCTCTTTCCTCTATACCATATGTCAGATCATCAAGGAAAATCCCTCTTGTTTTATAAATGAGAAAAATTGAGTCACAGAGAACTAAAATGAATTGTTCATAGGTAAGCTGAGGACTAGGATTTGAATTCGGGTCCTCAGATTCCAAATCCAGAACTCTTTTCAGCATGCCACTATTCTTTTTAGCTATAACATTCTGTAAATTTATGACCCCTAAGAGCAGAAACAAGCATGGTGAGCCATCATCAGATATTCATTTCCCTTCCAGTTTTGCCCATGACTAGCCCACCTGACAAACACTCACCTTCACCTCCATCTGGTTTGCAAGTTCACCAAGTGCCTTCTGTGCCACAAATAGTTATACTTCCTCCTTACCTGCCTTAAACTATCCACGAGAACAGAGAACAGTTAAGTTCATCAAATGCCCTCTGTGCCACAAATAATTATACTTCCTTCTCACCTGCCTTAGACTATCCATGAGAACAGAGAACAAAATTGCCAGGCAGCCTTGAAGGGGTGTCAGATGAGGACAAGATGCCCGGGCCTGGGCCTAGAAACCTGCTGGTACTCTCTTTGGGAAGGTATGACTATGAACTGTTATAACAGCAAGACAATTTCCGGGACTGAACTAGGGAGCCCATTAGAACCTGCTTATTGTGTGAGTTGAAAGATAATTGCTGTGAGCAGGGAGTCATTTACTGACCAGTGATGCCTTAGTGATGAGCTCACTGGAAAATCTCCAGGACCTTTGATGACTTTCTGGAAACGTGAGCAAATGGCCTACTTAGGAAGGGAATTGCCAGCAAGACTCAGGCCATGTTTGCAGCTTTCCCGCTCTTTGGGGCTTTACTCTTTTAAAATAAATAAATAAATCATAAAGGCAGATGTCTTCCTCTGCTGGGCTTTGGCTACAAACTCCATCAAAAGAGTCTCTACTTTTTCTTGTTGAAAATAGATTGAAAATGGGCATGAAGGGAATGTGGTTCAGCTCCTGACTGAGGGCTAAGATGCTGCCAATGAGCCCCTGAAAATAGCCATAGCCCTTTTCTGGACCTCAGCTTCCCCTCTGTGAAATAGGTAGAGGTCTGGACTAAATTGCTAAGGTCTATTCCACTTAATCACGAAATGCTATGAGCCTTGTTTTAGCCTACAAAGGGAAAGATGGTCATCGCCAGAGTATGAAAGAATAGAGTAAGCATTTATTAAGTGTTTACTGTGGTTGGTGAACTATGTTCAGCCCCAAAGGGATAAAAATTTTAGATAAAAGATGGATTCTGCCTTCATCGCTCCATCATATAACTCATCCTCTCAGTGGCTCTGGAAGCTGGGCATCAACTTTCATGTCTATTTCATTTCCAGGGCCTCTAACCAATCTGAATATCCATCAGTTCAGAGATACAATTCAGTGCTGCTGTTTATTGCATGGGGTCAATCTTAGATTGTAGAGCTAACAGGGACCTTAGAGGTCATCTTCCTTAGAGGTACAACCTCTTATTTTAGACATAAGAAAAACTAGGGTCAAGAGGCTTATTTAAGATCAAATGAGCAGTAAGTATAAGATCAGGATTCAGTCTCCATCCTGGCTCTCATAAGCCTTTCCAATACATTTTTTCTGTGTCTAAGTCAGAAGAGATTTGAGTCAGTGCTTAATGGATGGGTATCCCTGGGTAAATCATTTAACCTTTCTGAGTCTCAGTTTCCTCATCCGTGAAGTAGGACTAATAACAGTCTCATTATCTACCTCATAGGTTCATTAGGAGGAAAGCAATTTGTCACAGTCTTAAAACATGCTATAGAAATGCAAATTACTGTTGTTGCACCATGCCTGGGATTTCCTTCATGTAGGGAACACTCTTTTGGAATCTGTCTTTCCCAATGCAGGGTGGCATGTGCTCTGCATCTTAGTTTTAAAGAGATGCCTGTAGAACTGAGAGGTTTAGTGACTTATCCAGGATCACACAATCAGTATGCATCAGTGGAAGAACTTGAGCCCTGGTTTCCCTGACTGGTCTTCCTGACTTCTCTATCCATTATATAATGCTGCCTCTGGTGATTAACGTTGTTAGCATTATTGTTCTCAGCGTCATTAATATTATTGTTAATCTTGCTGTTGTTATTTCATTATCATATTTTTCTATGGACTTTCATCCTAACAGGTCTGGGATAAGTGGATAAGACTATTGCCCAGGTAGATGAAATAATTGCTTTTTGTAGTTGAATAAAAGAATTACAATGTAAAGGCATCCTCTGAAGGTTCATTAAAAACCTTCTTAGTACAACTCCTATAGCAGACAGGACAATAAGGATGAGATGTATCCCCTTTCCGTTCCCAGATTTTTTCCAATTTCCTTAGATGGATTGTTTTTACTTTGAAAGTTTTTCATTCAATATAACTTGGAGGTTGTGAGTATTTGGGATGGTAACATCCCAAATTAAAATTTAAAACATTGTTTTTCAATTTTCGTGGGTCAATATTATATCCAGGTGAATGAATGTAGACAACAACATGGCCCATGATAATATTCTGGCTTTGGTACAGTTTATTCATTGAGTTTTCTGGAAAATTTTGAGGTCTGTACTTGTAGTATAAGGATTTGCCATCAGTCAGTTCATGAAAAATTTCAAAGAGGTGAGTGTCAGTCATTTTTCTTAATAATGTTCTTCTCTTTCTGATGTGCATTGAATGAAGAATGAGCAAACTTTCTGATTATTGTTTGATGTAACTTGAGTGTTTGTTGCGGTGGATTTCTTACAATCAGGTATGTGACCTCAAATCCCATGCCTTTCTTTTTACAGGTTCTTTCTCACCTCTGATTTCTTTGCTTCTCAAAACTTTAAAACATCTTATAAAGATTTTGGTAGATGTTGGTTTGTTTTGTTCTTTGAACTGCTGCTTTGATACCTAGAATTGTGTAAACCTTCAGTCATTAAGGGAATCAGGAATTTCTACAATGCTTTTGTTTTCCAGAGTCCTTTCTACATGTTTGTTTTTAACATTAAAATTTTTCTCCTGCATGCTCAGGTAGATATTAATGCAATCTTCCAGGGCCTTTCCACACTCTTTCAATAGCTCTCTCAAGTTGTTTCTACCTTGCTAGCATTTGACAAGAGCCTTTAGGATTATTCCTTGATAGGAACTTCTGAGAATCTTACTGTGGCAACAGGTACTGTACATGCTTCAGTGCACAGGCCTTTGATGTTTTCATGCTTTCTGTCAAATACAGTGGGAGAATGTGCTCATTCATATCAGTGGTAAAAAAAACCCAACGTTAAAAAATTACTCTGTTTTGATAGAATTGGTCTGCTAGTGGGAGGTTATGCCATCAAATTCAGAAAGGGCTGTTTGGAATTCCAATCTAAGTATATCCATTTCCTTTTCAAAATCATTTGAGACTTGAAGTTTTTGTCATCTATTTCATTAAATTTCTCTTTTCAGATTACATTTGGTAGCTACTGTATTTTATCTCATCTAGGTGAGAGAATGTAGCAGTAATTGTTGCTTTGTTTTGTTTTATGTTGACCCTTCGTGGATCAGCAATATGTTACTATGTCATCTAGAGCTCAGGTACCCAACCAAAAAAATTGTTAAAAGCTCTTACCTATAACTGGTGAGATCTGTTTCTAATTTTTCATGGAATAGTGCCGGTCATGATCAAAATACATATAATCTTAAGTCCATTTTATGTGTGTACATTTCTGATTTGTTCCAGTGTATTGTGACTATTTTTGGCACCAGAGCACAAAGGAACTCTGCTCTCTCAGTTATCCTCTGTGTCAAGCTGATCACCATGATGGTGGCTGGCAACCCTTTATAGTTAACAGCTATCTCTTTGACTTTTAGGAACAGAAATATCACATGGACAGTGGTGTTTCCAGAGCCTAATTTACCAGGGTATCTGGGTTCCAGTCAAACGTCCACAGCTACCACAATGGTCTCAGGGAGCACAGAGTTCCCAATACACATTGACCTGGTTGTATTCTTTACAATTGTCTACCCTTTACCATGTCATGGATGGTGGGCTGGACTTTGAGAGCATTATTGTCAGAATTATTAATAATTTATGTTATTCATATTACTAGCAATAATGAAAGATTTCATTCCAGTTTAAATTATTTCACTTAGTTTGGTGTTAGTTTTAAAATGATGAATTAGGTTTGTGATTCAGAAAAATATATACATATATGTATATACATTTATATATACATACATAAATGTATATAGGTATGTATCTATGTATGTATAGATGTATGTATGTATATAAATATATATTATGTAGCTTTGGTTCAGGAGTTCTCAGATTCATTTTACTTGTGATGGATTTTGTTACATAGTTCTGTTTGGTTCAAGCCCAGCTGCAAGTTTAGCTGCCAGTCACTCAGCTGGCGAGGGAGTCTTTCAGCTGAACCAGTGGGAGGAGGAACTGTGTTCCCAAACCACCTCTTTCATCAGAGGCTTGCAGGTGGGGTCAGCTATAAACTCTGAGGGAACAGTCTGGACTCCAGGTCAAGTTCTTCCATGTGGGACTCTGGGGAGGAGGATGCAGTTGGAACAGATTCAGTCAGGTCCCAAACCTCAGCAGAACATGTCAAGTAAGCCTTTGATGCTTATTGCCAGGTGCTTCTGAATGTCTAATATGTTCTGAGCAACAACAAAGGGACAGAGTGACCTTTCCAAAGATGGTTTGTTTGTGATTTCTCCCTAGAGACTCCCTAATTTCACTGCTCACCATACACACAGGATCCACTTAATGATACGGAGAGAAGAAGTACATGCCTTCCTCTACTCCAACCAGGCTGGGTGTCTTCAGCATGCCCACCACCATAGGCCACAATCATCCTTGCCTCTAGACTTTGTCCATACTGCTTCCTGTACTTTGGATACATAACATCTTCACTCCTCGTATCCAAACCCTAGCTCTCCTTCAAAGCTAAGCTTAAGTCTCGTCATCTCGATTAAGCATTCTGGGACAGCTCTAGCCCACATTGATCTGTTATCTCCTCTGAGACTCAGTTTTTTCACCTATAAAATGGAAGTGATAATAACTGTCATTCACCATGCAGGCTTGTTATTAGGATCAGGTAACTTCAGGTATCTAAAGCTATTTGCAAACCCAAGAGCATGATAAAACTAGCCTTTTGTCATGTATTAATAATGATATTATTAATAATTTGTTATTACTGTTAGGAATTGGAACATCTGGGTTCAAATCCAAGGATGTTACTACCTGTGTGACCGTGAGCAAATCATTTAACTTCTCTGAGTTTTAATTTTCTTATCTGTATAATGTGGGTATGGGAATCAAGTGCCTTCCCACTCTAAACCTAGGAGGCTATGTATGATCTCTCCATTCCCTGATTTGTTTTTTAGCATTTATAGTCTAAATTATACCCTTTGACATTTAACTGTTCTATATTCCAAGTAAGTTAAGATTGTAAGCTCTTTGATGGTAAGCCTTATTATATTCCTCATAGCGCTGACCTTGAGGCCAGACACATAGTTGGTGATTGGAAAATACTTGATTGGATAATTGCTATGTGCTTTCTTTGTCCACTCCCCCACCTGCTGCCCTCATCCCTCTCCACACTAAACAGACTTTCCCCACAGGAGGCAGTTGTGCCAGAGACAAGGACTTACTCTGTGAATTAGCCAAGTGTAATGTCCATATGTCATTTCTCTAAACATTCCAGGCAGCTGCAGAGCTAGTGTTGGGAGAACTGCCCCCATAGTTGTGAACGCTGACCCCTGTCTAGAGACTAGTGGGATCATGGTCTGCTCCCTTGCTGTAGTTACTCTATGAGCAAGCAAAATGTCTAAATGCCACCATGCCAAGTACCCTAGGATGTGTGCTGTGCCCTAGATCTGTAGCAGTACTAATGTTCCCTGAACTAACCATTTGCTCCATTCATGATAAATTGAAATTTATGAGTTTTAATCATTATACTACACAGGGAAAATATTACTAGGGGACATTTCAATGAGGAAATCCATCTATTTTTATGCCCTGGCTCACTTCTCAGCATCATCCTCTCCAAATTACCTGTTCCAAAAGTGTCATTAAACACACACATATACACAAGTATGTACATATGCATGCACTCACACACACACAGAGACATATAAATTCTCAGGCCAAAACTGGATTGGCTGCCTAGAGCTCATAAAACTGAGAGCAAGCTTTCCAAGTGCACCTTGAGTCATTTATCACACATTTCTTGAGTTAAATACAGTGCCCTTATAACACTCGAACATTGAACAAACATTGATTGAACACCTACTATGATCAAGGTATTCTGGCTAGGTCCTGTGAGAAATAGAAAGATGAGTGATACACAGTCCTTGTTCATAGATAACATGCAAACTCCTCTGTCAGGCATTCAAAGCCCCTAATCTCTGGTTCTAGCCTGCCTTCCTCTCTAATCCCATTCCTAACTACTCTCTAACAATTACCTTCCTTTTCAACCATTATGCCCTCTTCACTGATCCCCAAAGAGAATGTGCTTATTCCTGTCTCCATGTTGTTCCTCATATGTGGAATGATTTCTTTGTCCCATCCAATTTCTGATCATCTTTTAAGGACCAAGTCAAATCCTATTTCTTCCAGAATGCTTTTATTTTTATATTAAATTTAATTTATTTTAGTAAACAAATATCCCCCTTCTCTCCCTCTAACATCCCCTTTACCCCTGTTTAAACAAAACAAAACCTTGTAACAAATATATATATGGTAAAACTAAGCAAATTCCTACATTGGTCATAATAAAAAAAATGACTCAGGCTGTGCCCTGAGTTCATCACTTTTCTGTCAGGAGGTGAGGAATATCTGATCACTATAATTGTGTTTAGCTATTGCATTGATCAGAGTATTTTTTCTTTTGCTTTTTTTTTTTTTTGGAGGGCAGTTGGGGTTAGGTAACTTGCCCAAGGTCACACGGATAGGTTTTTTTGTGTGTGTGCTTTAAGTGTCTGAGGTTGGATACGAACTCAGGTCCTTCTGACTCCAGGGCCGACGCTCTACTCACTGCGCCACCTAGCCACCCCGTTGATCAGAGTTTTTAAGGCTTTCAAAGTTGCCTGTCTTTACAATATTGTTGTTATTGGGTAAATTGTTCTCCTGGCTCTGCTTATTTCATTCTCCATTAGTTCATACAAGTCTCTAATGATTTATCCAAAACTATTGCCTTCATTGTTTCTTCTTTTTGTATTTTTATTTATTTTGTCAAACATTTCTTAATTACATGTAAAATTTTTTAATATTCATTTTTTAAAATTTTGACTTCCAAATTCTCTTCCTTGAGAATGCAAACAATACAATATTGATTTTACATGTGAAATCATGCAAAACATATTTCCATGTTAGCTGTGTTGCAAAAGAAAACACACCCCTAAAAACAAGAAAAAATACTTTTTAAAAGTATGTTTTAATCTGCACTCAAAGTTTATTAGTTCTTTCTGGAGATGCATAGCATTTTTCAACATGAGCCCTTTGGAAGTGTCTTGGATCATTGTTTTTTTTTTTTTTATTAAACAAATGCTTTTTTAACTTCTGTTTTACATCATTCATTTCCGCCAGATTTTGAGTTACAATCATTTTCCCCCCATTATTCCCCTACCCAGCCTCCCAGAATAGTGGTCCCACAAGATATCGTTTCCTCCAATCTGCTCTCTCCCATACCTTCTCCCATACCCCCATCGACTTTTCCATTAGAGGAAGGTGAGTCTTTGTGTCCCAATGCCTGCACATCTTATCTCCCTATTACAAGCAAAAGAGTATTAATAATAGTATTTATATATATTTGAAACATTTAATGTTACGACCTCAAATTTCAGATCCATTTCATTCCTCCCTTGTCACCCATTCCCTCTTGGGAGATAAGTAATTCAGTATATGTTGTACATGTCTGGCTATGCAAAACATTATCATAGTAGATATATTGTACAAGGCTGCTTATAATTCCCTCCCACTCATCCCACCCCCCACCTGGTCCATTCCCTACATGATCCTGTCCCTCTTCTATAGTGGGGACTTCCAACCTCCCCTCACCCCAAGGATGCCCTCCCATCCATCATCCCTCCTCTCATCCCCCTTCCCCCTATCCTGCTACAGGTTGGGATATCCCATTTAGTATGTATGTCATTTTCTCCCTGAACCAAATTCAATGTGAATGTGGTTTTGCCTTTTTAGCCTTCCTTATTCTCCCCCTCTTTTGCACCCACTTCCCCTTGCTTCTTCTGCATGGGATAGTTTACCCTACCCTGTCTCTCCCCATCTCATCTTGCCACTTTTCTCTCTCACTTCATAATTTCATCCCTTGAGTATTCTCCCTTCCCAACAAATTCAACCTATGCCCTCTATCCATATATAACTGTAACCATATACACACATATTCACGTATGTATTCATATGACCACACCCCCTTCTTCCATTATTTTCATAGTGAGAAAGATATCATCAATCACAGTTATTGCTTTTCCATATAGGAATGTAAATAGTTCAACTTTGATAAGTTCCTTTTGATTTCTTTTCCCTGATTACCTTCTCAGGCATCTTGTCCTTCTTGTGTCTGGGTGTCAAATTTTGTATTCAATTCTGTTTTTTTCCTCAAGAATGCTTGAAAGTCCTCTATTCCACTGAATGACCATATTTTCCCCTGAAACAAAATACTCAGTTTTGCTGGGTAGGTGACCCTGGGGTTCATTCCCAGCTCTTTTGCCCTCTGGAATATCGTATTCCATGCCCTTCAATCCCTCTGTGTAGAAGCTGCCAGGTCCTGGGCTATTCTGATTGTGTTTCCACAATATTGAAATTGTTTCTTCCTGGCTGCTTGGAGTATTTTCTCCTTGATCTGAGAATTCTGGAACCTGGCTATAATATTCCTGGGAGTTTTCTTTTTGGGATCTTTTTCAGGAGGTGATCAGTGGATTCTTTCAACCTCTATTTTGCTCTCTGGATCTAAAACATCAGGGCAATTTTCCTTGAGAATTTCTTGAAGGGTGATTTCTAGGTTCTTTCCTTGATCATAGCTTTCAGGTAGTCCAATAATTTTTAAATTGTCTCTCCTGGATCTATTTTCCAGGTCAGTGGTTTTTCCCATGAGATATTTCACGTTGCCTTCTAATCTTTCATTTGTTTGGATCTGGTTAACAGCATCTTGATTTCTCATAAAGTCATTAGCTTCCATTTGCTCCAGTCTAACTCTGAAGGAATGAATCTCCTCAGTGAACT